>JAHIAM010007287.1:0-59912 GCA_021605205.1 Aegilops longissima
CTGCACCTCGTCATCCTTGTGGATGAGGATGGAGCGCACATTGTATTTGTGGCGCAGCTCCGAAGAGAAGGTTGCAGGCGACCTGCACCTTGTCCTCCTTGCGGATAGGGATGGATCGTACATTATACTTGTGGCGTAGCTCCGAAGAGAAGCTTGCAGCCGACCTGCACCTCGTCGTCCTTGCGGATAGGGATGTGTTTCAAACTTAGGCGAGTACTGGACTGCAGCTAAGCCCCCAAGTGAGAGGCTTGCTCACCACTCGGTAGGATTTTTCAAACTTAGGCGAGTACTGGACTGCAGCTAAGCCCCCGAGTTGGAGGGTTGCTCACAACTCGGTAGGATTTTTCAAACTTAGGCGAGTACTGGACTGCAGCTAAGCCCCCGAGTGGGAGGGTTGCTCACCACTCGGTAGGATTTTTCAAACTTAGGCTAGCACTGGATCACAGCTAAGCCCCGAGTGGGAGGGTTGCTCACCACTCGGTAGGATTTTTCAAACTTAGGTAGTCTTGGACTGCAGCTAAGCCCCAGTGGGAGGGTTGCTCACCACTCGGTAGGATTTTTCAAACTTAGGCGTCTTGGACTGCAGTAAGCCCCGAGTGGGAGGGTTTCTCACCACTCGGTAGGATTTTTCAAACTTAAGTGAGTACTGGACTGCAGCTAAGCCCCCGAGTGGGAGGGTTGCTCACCACTCGGTAGGATTTTTCAAACTTAGGCGAGTACTGGACTGCAGCTAAGCCCCCGAGTGAGAGGCTTGCTCACCACTTGGTAGGATTTTTCAAACTTAGGGGAGTACTGGACTGCAACTAAGCCCCCGAGTGAGAGGCTTGCTCACCACTCGGTAGGATTTTTCAAACTTAGGCGAGTATTGGACTGCATCTAAGCCCCCGAGTGAGAAGCTTGCTCATCACTCGGTAGGATTTTTCAAACTTAGGCGAGTACTGGACTGCAGCTAAGCCCCCGAGTGAGAGGCTTGCTCACCACTCGATAGGATTTCTTAAACTTAGGCGAGTACTGGACTGCAGCTAAACCCCCGAGTGAGAGGTTTGCTCACCACTCGGTAGGATTTTTTAAACTTAGGCGAAACAGATTCGCATCTAAGCCTCCGAGAGAGAGGCTTGCTCTTCACTCGACATGATTTTTCAAACTTAGGCGAAACGGATTCGCAGCTAAGGCACCCACTGGGGGAATTTGAAACATATAAATAAGAAACATCAATCATTTAGGAGACTGTAAAATTGTGTCTTTGATAATCAAACTAGAAGGTATTTCTTATTACATCTCAACAGTTTGAATGCTTAGGTGTAAAAGGGGCGGAGCAGCTCCGCATTCCAAGCGCGTGGCTCGTCTTTCTTGTGCTCGACGTTGTAAAGGTGGTATGCTCCATTGTGGAGCACTCTTGTGACAACGAAGGGACCTTCCCAAGCAGGAGCAAGCTTGTGTGGTTTCTGCTGATCCACTCGAAGAACCAAGTCTCCCTCTTGAAATGCTTGACCCCTCACGTTTCTGGCGTGGAATCGACGCAGGTCTTGCAGATAGATGGCCGACCGGATCAAGGCCATCTCTCTTTCCTCTTCCAGGAGATCAACTGCGTCTTGTCATGCCTGTACTGCTTCATCCTCTGAGAAAAGCTCGACTCGGGGTGCATTGTGGAGCAAGTCACTCGGAAGTACAGCCTCAGCTCCGTAGACCAAGAAGAATGGAGTTCGTCCAGTCAATCGATAGGGAGTTGTCCTCAATCCCCAAAGCACTGATGGAAGTTCATCGACCCAGGCGCATGTTGCGTGCTTGAGATCACGCATCAGTCGGGGTTTCAATCCTTTGAGAATCAATCCGTTTGCTCTTTCAGCTTGTCCATTCGACTGGGGGTGGGCGACTGAAGCATAGTCGACTCGAGTACCTTGGGAAGCATAGAAGGCTCTGAACTCTTCAGAATCAAAGTTCGACCCATTTGTCAGTGATGATGCTGTGCAGAACACCATATCTGAATGTTAACTCTCTGATGAAGCTGACAGCCATACTGGCTTCAAGACTTTTGATGGGCTTGGCTTCGATCCATTTGGTGAACTTGTCGACTGCCACGAGCACATGAGTGAAGCTGCTCCTACCAGTCCTCAGAGGTCCAACCATATCCAATCCCAAAACAACAAAGGGCCAGACGAGTGGGATGGTCTTCAGGGCTGATGCAAGCTTGTGAGACATGTTGGAGTAAAACTGGCAACCTTCACATTTGTCGACTATTTCTTTCGCCATCTCATTTGCTCGTGGCCAATAAAATCCCGCTCGGTATGCTTTGGCCACAATGGTCCGAGAGGACGCATGGTGACCACAGGTCCCGAGTGGATGTCATTGAGGGTCACTCGACCTTCTTCTGGTGTTATGCATTTCTGGCAGACTCCAGTCACACTTTCTCTGAACAACTATCCTCTTATCACAGTAAAGGCTTTGGATCGACGGACGATCTGTCGAGCCTCTTCTTCATCCTCTGGGAGTTCTTTCCTAAGAATGTATGAAATGTATGGCACAGTCCAGTCGGGAGTGAAGACCAAAACCTCCATGATCAAGTCGACCATGGTTGGGACTTCGACTTCAGTCGGATCAGTGGCACTCTTTGGTTGCGGGGGCTCTTCAGTGAAAGGATCTTATTGAACTGAAGGTGTATGAATATGTTCCAAGAACACATTGCTGGGAATGGCCTCCCTCTTGGAACCTATCTTTACCAGATCATCGGCTACTTGATTTTTCAGTCGGGGTATGTGATGGAGCTCTAACCCCTCAAACTTCTTCTCTAACTTTCTCACTGCATTACAATAGCCAGTCATAGCTGGGCTTCTGACGTCCCACTCCTTCATCACTTGATTAACCACTAAATCCGAGTCGCCGTAGACCATGAGGCGACGAACGCCGAGTGAAATGGCCATACGCAACCCGTACAGAAGTGCTTCATATTCAGCTTCTTTGTTGGAGGAGTCAAAATGAATCTGGAGAACATAGCTGAGTTTGTCACCTCGGGGGGATACCAATACCACCCCAGCACCAGAACCATTCAGCATCTTGGACCCATCGAAGAACATGGTCCAATGCTCCGAGTGAATCTGAGTCGGCAGTTGCTGTTCGACCCACTCGGCAAGGAAATCTGCTATTGCTTCGGACTTGATAGGTTTCTTTGCCTCAAACTTGATATCCAAGGGAAGGAGTTCAATCGCCCACTTTGCCACTCGGCCAGTTGCATCTCTGTTGTTCAGGATCTCTGACAATGGTGTGTCGCTGACGACTGTAATGGAGTGATCAAAGAAGTAATGTGCACCCTTCTTCGTGGTCATGTAAATCCCATAAACAAGCTTCTGATAATGTGGATATCTTTGCTTGGATGGAGTCAGAACTTCAGAAACATAGTATACTGGGTGTTGAACTTTATAGGTTTTTCCTTCTTCTTCCCGCTCGACCGTGAGCACCGTACTGACAACTTGTCCTGTGGCTGCAATATAAAGCAGTAAAGGCTCTTTGCTGATTGGGGCAGCAAGCACTGGCTGGGTGGAAAGCAGGGCTTTGAGTTCTGCAAACGCTGCGTCAGCTTCATCTGTCCACTCGAACTTGTCAGATTTCTTCATCAGTCGGTAAAGAGGTAGGGCCTTTTCACCAAGACGAGATATGAATCGACTCAAGGCGGCCAAACAACCAGTAAGCTTCTGGACATCATGTACACGCACAGGGCGCTTCATCCGGAGTATGGCACCAACTTTCTCTGGGTTTGTGTCGATCCCTCGTTCGGAAACGAGGAAACTGAGCAACTTTCTGCCAGGAACTCCGAATGTACACTTTGATGGATTAAGCTTGATATCATACCTTCTGAGGTTGGCAAAAGTTTCAGCAAGGTCAGCCACCGGTCGGAACCCTTTCGCGACTTGACCACAATGTCATCCATGTATGCTTCCACATTCTGACTGACTTGAGTGAGCAAACACTTCTGAATCATCCTCATGAATGTGGCTCCGGCGTTCTTCAGGCCGAATGGCATGGTGACATAACAGAAGCATCCGAATGGAGTGATGAAAGCCGTTTTTATCTCATCAGGTCCATACAGTCGGATCTGATGATACCCGAAATAGGCGTCCAGAAAAGACAATCGCTCACACCCCGCAGTTGAGTCGACGATTTGGTCGATGCGGGGGAGAGGAAAATGATCTTTCGGGCAGGTCCGATTGATATGCTTGAAGTCAATGCACATGCGAAGTGAATCGTCCTTCTTAGGAACCATGACAACATTGGCGAGCCACTCGGAGTGGTAAATCTCTCGGATGAACTCAGCTGCCAGGAGCCGAGCCACTTCCTCACCAATTGCTTTTCTCTTCAGTACGGCGGACCGTCGAAGATGTTCCTTGACTGGTTTTACTTTCGGGTCAACTCGCAAACGATGCTCAGCCCGTCCCCTGGGTACACCCGGCATATCAGAAGGTTTCCATGCAAAGATGTCCCAGTTATCACGGAGGAACTGGATGAGCGCTTCTTCCTATTTGCTGTCGAGTAATGTTGAGATATGAGTAGGAGCAGCATTAGGGTCAGTCGGGTGAATATGAATTGGCTTGGTTTCACCGGACGACTGAAATGCAGAATCAGTGGCAGGCTTCTTGGAGCGCAACAAATCACTCGGATCTGTGTTCTTCCGGTATTCTTGCATTTCGACTGCTGCCATTTGTGCATCGACGATTTTTTAGCCCTTTTGGAAGCACTCTTCTGCCTTCTGCCGGTTGCCAGTGATAGTGATCACTCCTCTGGGGCCAGGCATGTTCAACTTGAGGTACACGTAACATGGTCGAGCCATGAACCGTGCATAGGCAGGCCTACCCAGAATAGCATGATAAGCACTCCGGAAATCCAGTACTTCAAATGTCAACTTTTCTTTGCGGTAATTCTTGGGATCACCGAAAACCACATCAAGGGCGATCTGGCCGAGTGATTCAGCCTTCTTGCCAGGTATGACGCCATGGAAACTCATATTGCTTTCACTAAGTTTGGACATCGAATGCCCATCCCTTCAAGGTCTCAGCATACAGGATATTCAGGCCACTACCACCATCCATCAGTACTTTAGTCAGCCGAGAGCCTTCAACAACTGAGTCGACCACCAGCGCTTGCCTCCTAGGGGTGGCTATACGTGCTGGATGGTCGGACTGGTCGAATGTGATGGCAGTCTGGGACCACTTCAAATAACTTGGTGTTGTCGGAGCAACCATGTTCACCTCTCTATTGATAACTTTCAGTCGACTTTTGCTTTTGACGTCAGCAAAAATCATCAGAGTGGAATTGATGTTGGGAAAACCATCATCATCTTCTTCCTTATCCTCACCCGTGTCCGACTCCTTTTCATTCTCCTTGGGTTGTTTCTCTCAGAACTGCTGGATCAGGAGCCGACACTGTCGAGTGGTGTGTTTAGGGTAAATCAGATTACCCTCTTCATCCTTCTTGATGTGAATGTAACAGGGTAAATCCAACACAACATTTCTGTCTTGATCTTTCACTTTCTTGGGGTTCCAGGGCCCTTTGGGCTTCCCCTTGAATTTTCCTTGAGCCACAACTAAAGCCTCACCAGGAGCAGCTGGTTCGGCCTTGCGCTTCTGCTTCTGAGTGGAATTCCCTCCTCCGGTTTCCTGGGCGACTATTTCATGCTTGCCACTCCGGAGTCGGTCTTCCTCTTCACCATTAGCATACTTGGTGGCAATCTCCATCATCCGGGTCAGAGATATATCTCTTGTCCGACCGAATTTCAGATTCAACTCTCGATACTTAACACCCTCCTTGAAGGCACAAACTGCTTGGTGATCTGACACATTCTCCACTGTATGGTGCAATGTGATCCATCTCTAGATGTAATCTCTCAAGGTCTCATTCGGTTTCTGCACGCAGGACTGCAATTTTGTTAACCCTGCCGGCCGTTTGCAAGTACCCTCAAAGGTTCTGACAAACACTCGGGCGAGTTCTTCCCGACTATATATGCTACTCGGTGCTAACTGATTCAACCACGCTCTGGTTGAGCCTTCCAACATCAGAGGAAGGTGTTTCATGGCCACTTCATCATTGCTGCCACCAATCTGTACAGCCACTCGGTAGTCCTCAAGCCAAGTGTGGGGCTTGGACTCACCGATGAACTTGTCGACTCCGATCGCCAACTTTGAAGTTGGGAGGAATCACCGCAGCCCTGATGGCTCTACTGAAGCACTCTAGGCCTGAAACATGTACTTTGCTGCCAGTCGGGTGATCTCTGTCATGACCCTCTCTGTGAGCTCTGTTCCTGTCGACCAGACCTTGAACCAGAATAGATCTTGCATCAAAGCCTGGCTCCCTGAGGTCGACTGGAATTCTTCACCCGCCACTATGGGGACATCTGTCATCGTGTTGCCGAGGCGCATATGACCCACTCCTCGGGGGAGGTGTGGGCACTCAACGACGGTCATCGTGGTCGAGTCGGTGATCATACTGCTCACGGTTTCTGTACTGATCTCGCCGGTCCCCATGTCCCTCACGCCGCGGGAGCGATCTTGGGCTGTGAGCTGACTGAACTGTGTTTGCCATCACAGACCTGCTATGAATTCTATTCCGCGACTGTGATACTGATGTGTTCTGCTCTCCTGCAGCCCGGAGTAAAGCCCAGATCTGCATCAAACCTCTGCCAGCTTCCAACTGGGAAGGCTAAATCGACTCTGCTATTCAGGCTGCAGCTGTGAGATTTTGAATCGGAGTTCGGTATACCTGAGTTGGAGGAGGAAAAAGCTGTCGTCGACTGGACTCAGGAATCCGCTACCGAGCACGCTCGTTGAGTGTGTGCTGGAGGTTCTCCAGTCGAGTGCGCTTAGCCAAGTTGGCCAGGCGCGCCTCCTCCAAGGCCCGGGCCTTGGGGGTTTCTCCAACAATAGGAGTGTGAAGTGCATCCATATTGCGGCGGCGAAGCTCTTCCCTCTGCTGCGAAGAGAGGGGCTCGGGGCGGTACTCCTCGTGAAAGCACGACGGATCGCCGCCGCCGCCGCGGGGGAAGCCAGGAGGACTGCGTGGTCCGTTAACCATCAGGACTTCCGCCGCGGGGTCACTGTTGTCGCACTCGGATGCGGTCTCGATGGAGCCAGTCGAACAAGCCGTAGAGAGTTTCGTCGGGCTCGATTGTCGTGACTTGTGGGGTGGCCGATTGGCGGGCCACCGCCTGCCTCACCCACCGCTGGAGCCGCGACCGACCGGAACGCTTGCGCCGGTGAACAGCGGGGATCTAGGACGCCACAGGAGCCGACCGATACTGAGTTGATGGCTGCTGAAGAAGGACGCCGTGGATGCACGCGCGAAAGTGCGTCACCCCGCGGACGAGGAGTGCCTCAACGTCGAGTGGAGCTTCTTGGAGCCAAGCGGAGTCGTCAGCAACGAAGATGAGCGCACGGAGACGGATCTCGCGGCCCTCGGCCAATCCTCCGCTAGAAACCATGATGATGGGAATCGGAAAAATCGCAACTTCACCAAAAAAGTCGCTAAGACACCTGCCCCACGGTGGGCGCAAACTGTCGTGGATCTAAGACTGACAGTAGAATGGGGGGTAGGTATGAGAAGGCAAGATCCTAGCTATGGAGAAGTTGTGCACATGAGTTTTACGAGTTCAGGCCCTTCGCGGAGGAAGTAATAGCCCTATGTCTCGAAGCCCGGAGGCGGTCGACTGGATTATGCGTGTGTGAGTTACAGGGGGTGTGAACCCTTGTCCTAGAGGATGGGGTGGCTTATATAGAGTGCGCCAGGACCCCAGCTCCCCTCTATTACACAACGTTCAATGTACATAAAGAGGAAGCTTTACAGGTAACGTCCGCAATAAAGTGCTATAAATGATCATTAAGTCTAAGAATAAACACCCGACCATTGCCGTGCAGAGTGACTTTAGATCTTCTGCAAGTCGAGTGGTTTTTGTTACGGTCGAGTGACAGTTATTCTTCCGAGTGAAATGCTTCTGGTCGAGTGGATGATAGTACCCTTCGAATGCTTCTGGCTTTAGGGTGATGTCCTTGGGGAGGGTGTCTAGGTCAGGCCTATGACCCTACCCAAGGTACATAGCTTCATCAGGAGTTTCTCTCGAAAGAAGTGAGTGGGAGGAAAGTAGAACTTGATGAGGTAACTGTACCTTCTCCCTTATTGGAAAGTAGTTCATCACAGAAATTTGTTCCTGTGACTCCTAAACTAATTAGTGAGGAAGCTAATGATGATGATCATGTAACTTCAGATCAAGTTACTACCAAACCTCATAGGTCAACCAGAGTGAGATCCGCACCAGAGTGGTACGGTAATCCTGTTCTGGAGGTCATGTTACTTGACCATGACGAACCTACGAACTATGAGGAAGCGATGATGAGCCCAAATTCCACGAGATGGTTTGAGGGCATGAAATCTGAGATGGGATCCATGTATAAGAACAAAGTGTGGACTTTGGTTGACTTGCCCGATGATCGGCAAGCCATAGAAAATAAATGGATCTTCAAGAGGAAGACGGACGCTGATAGTAGTGTTACTATCTACAAAGCTAGATGAGGGAGTCCCGGATTAGGGGGTGTCCGGATAGCCGGACTACCATCATCAGCCGAACTATCATTGGCCGGACTATCATCATCGACCGGACTCCAAGACTATGAAGATACAAGATTGAAGACTTTGCCCC
Organism: Aegilops longissima; assembly: GCA_021605205.1. Lineage (NCBI taxonomy): Eukaryota > Viridiplantae > Streptophyta > Magnoliopsida > Poales > Poaceae > Aegilops > Aegilops longissima. Next base: position 8,675 of record JAHIAM010007287.1, read on the forward strand.
GTGTCCGGATGGGACTTTCCTTGGCGTGGAAGGCAAGCTTGGCGATACGGATATGTAGATCTCCTACCATTGTAACCGACTCTATGTAACCCTAGCCCTCTCCGCTGTCTATATAAACCGGATGGCTCTAGTCCGTAGAACAACATCAACAACCCTTACAATCATACCATAGGCTAGCTTCTAGGGTTTAGCCTCCTTGATCTCGTGGTAGATCCACTCTTGTAAACATCCACAATATTAATATCAATCGAGCAGGACGTAGGGTTTTACCTCCATCAAGAGGGCCCAACACAGGTAAAACATCGTGTCCCTTGTCTCCTGTTACCATCCGCCTAGACGCACATTCGGGACCCCCTACCCGAGATCCGCCGGTTTTGACACCGACATTGGTGCTTTCATTGAGAGTTCCTCTGTGTCATCACTGATAGGCATGATGGCCTCTTCAATCGATAACAACGCAGTCCTGGGTGAGACTTTTCTCCCGGACAGATCTTCAGATTCGGGCGGCCGCGATGCGGGCCAACTCACTTGGCCATCCGAGCAGATCGAAGCTACACCCCTGGCCGTCAGTCAGGTTTGAAGCCTAAACTTCACGGCCGATATCCGCGGAGACTTGATCTTCGATGGATCTGAGCCACACCGAAAGCGTGTTGCGCTGTCACGATGGGCATGACCTAACTCGCCACGGACAGCACCTTGGAGGTCAGACACGCAATTCGCCCGACCCATAGTCCGGAGCAGTCGCTCGGATCGAGGACGGATGGCTGGACACCGCCCGGGAGCTGCAACTTCTACGGCGATAGAGCCGAACAGTTACCTTGTCCCGCATAAAGCTCATGACTCGAGGTGCGGACTCCTGCCGGACTCGAACCTCCTGCGCCCTTGCGGTCGAATCCGATTGGGCGCCGATCATGGAATTCACCGCTGCGGACATCTTTCGGCTTTTCGCCCTTGGCGATATCATAAATTCATCAAGCACCTCTCGCTATCCGGAGAACCTGGCGAACTACGGCCAGGATGGTTGGGACGCGCCGGCGAAGAAATTCAGAGCCCACCCACCACCCACTTCGTAGCCACCGCCGACGATTTAACCGACGTGCTCGACTACGACTCGAGGACATCGACGGTATGGACGACGATGCCGAGACTACCAAGAACCGGTGCCTACAGGACTTTGGAAGACCACCTCGTCATACGACATATACATGGTGGACACCCCAAAAGATGGGGACAGCGAGGAAGCAACGGAGGCCGATTCCTTAAGAAACATCCCAAGCGCCGGCGTCGGCGGCGCCGCTCTAAATCCCGCCACGGCAAGAATGGAGATTCCGCACAGAGATAATAACACCCCGTAAAGTGCCGAAGACAACTCCCTCCAAAGACGATCCAGCGCAGGAGGAGGCGAAGCAAGCCCTCACGAGAGGCGGCGATTTAAGAGGTCGAGGATGACAATTACTTACCTCCCTCCGGAGACGAGGCAAGCCTCGACGACGATTTAATTCGTCGTGCACGAGGATCCCGACGAACAAGAGCGTTTGAGACGCAGAGCTAATGGCCACCGCAAACAGCCTAAAGAAAAGCAGCAATGACTTCAAGCTGATCAAGACCTCATGGCCGCAGATGGACCGAGGTCCTCGCGTCAAGAGTATGAACTCGAACGCCCCTCAAAAGTTACCTAAAACGCAAGTTGCTCCCCGATTAGAGGAGGAAGCGTACAAACCTGCATCACCAGCGCTGTCGGCAGACCGACCACCTCGTGGCGCGAGAGAGGCGTGCAAGCCCTCCACCAAAACCGCACCCGGCATCGCTCAAAAAGCATGAAGCCACGGGGAACGCAGCCGGACTTGCGAGATATATTGGAGGACAAGGCAAGACAATCCAGATCTATCTATGGATCACGCGGCGCCCCAAGACCCACGACGAATACCGTCGCACGGACACAACTTCTCGGCCGGGCGAACACAGCAGATAACGCTCTCTCGAGCTACGTCGCGATATTGCTCAATCTGAGGCGCCGCACACCCACTATGCTTCAGCGACGAAGTAATGGATCATCAAATCCTGAAGGGTTTAAACCCATTAATATCGAATCCTACGATGGCACAACAGACCCGCAGTTTGGATTGAGGATTATCTCCTCCATATACATATGGCCCGCGGCGGCATCTTCACGCCATCAAATATCTCCCGCTCAAGCTCAAAGGACCAGCTCGGCATTGGCTTAACAGCCTGCCCGCAGAGTCAATTGATCTTTGGGAAGACCGGAAGCCGCATTCCTCGACAACTTCTGTGGCACGTATAATGCGACCACCGGACGCAGATGACCTAAGCCACATAATCCAGCAGCCAGACGAATCGGCCAGGCAATTCTGGACACGGTTCCTAACAAAGAAAAATCAAATCGTCGACTGTCCGGATGCAGAGGCACACGCTGCCTTCAAACATAACATCTGTGACGAGTGGCTGGCCCGGCACCTAGGACGGAGAAGCGAAATCCATGGCAGCCCTCACATCACTCATGACCCGCTTCATGCGGGAGAGGATAGCTGGCTAGCTCGCAGCAACAACCTCAAAGAAAAACGCTGGCAGTCCGGATACCAAGGACCGCAATGGCAGGTTGCGTCGAAACAAAAACAAACACCGCATTAACGGCGACAAAGAATGAGGATACGCGATCAACGCCGGATTCCGAGGCTCCAAACCCGGTCAATGGAAGAAGCCATTCAAAAGAACCACTCCGGGTCCGTCAATTTGGACCGAATACTCGACCGCTCTGTCAAATACATGGAACCCCGAAAAGCCAGCTAACCACACCAACAGAGATTGTTGGGTATTCAAGCAGCAGCAAATTAATCGCCAAAACAGTGACAAGGGGCTACAGCGATGACGAGGAAGAGACCCGCCGCCGAACAACAGAGGACAAAAGGATTCCCCCTCAAGTTTGGACGGTAAACATGATATACGCAACACATATTCCCAAGAGGGAGCGGAAGCGTGCACTAAGGGACGATATCTGCGATGGAGCGATCGCCCCAAAGTTCAACCCATGGTCCTCTTACCCGACCACTTTCGATCGAAGAGACCATCCGACCAAGATCCGCCATGGCGGATTCGCCGCATTGGTTTTAGACCCAATCGTTGATGGATTTCACCTCACGAGAGTCCTAGTGGACGGCGGCAGTAGCCTGAACCTGCTTTATCAGGATACAGTGCACAAGATGGGCATAGACCCTTCAAGGATTAAACCTACAAAGACAACCTTCAAAGGCGTCATACCGGTGTCGAGGCCGGTTATCTTGGCTCGATTACATCGAAGTGGTCTTGGATCCCGGATAATTTCGGCGAGGAGTTAATCTTCGACATAGTCCCGTTCTGCAGCGGCTATCACGCTCTGCTCGGGCGAACCGCGTTCGCAAAATTCAACGCGATGCCGCATTATGCATACCTTAAGCTCAAGATGCCAGGCCCTCGTGGAGTCATCACGGTCAATGGAAACAGGAACGCTCCCTCGAGCAGAGGAACATACAGCGGCTCTCGGCGAAATCTGAGCAGCCTTTTAAGGCAATTTCGAGTCCGCCGTTAAACGACCGGACACGCCAAACGCGCCGAGCAACATCAACCAAGACCACCCGCACGCCCGAGCACGCAGCGTAGTAATGCGGCCTCAACCCCACCCTCGCAAAATTGTAAGACAAACTCTCGCGTACATAATTACGCCTTGGAGATACCATGGGCATAGGGGAAAGGCACAACCACAACAAACCCCAGTGCGGTTCGACCACACGGGGCTCCCAAGTGTGTCGCTCTTTTCTTTTATTTCTCTCTTTTTATACAGAACTCTCGTCCGTGGCGAACCTGCCGAACTCATGATGCAACAGCCAGGGAAGGACAAAGGCGCGGCGAACACTCGGTGGTCTCCATCACGAGCATTAAATTTGTTAAATACAACATTCGCTGCCTACCCACGAGGGAGACGCCTTTAATTCGTCCCATCCCTTGCTTTCCGTGACTATTTGTATCATTCCGCACTCATAGCATATCTTCTCGAATAAAATGCAGCACTTTTCGCCCATAATTGTATTACCTTATATATATATATATATATGTTCATTTTCGACATGTTGCACCCGTACATTTTGGTACGGCCAAATACACTGAGGGCTTATGTTCTCCGTGATTATGGTGTGATAAAGTCCGAACACTTTCACAAGTGCGGCACCCGAACTTATAGCATTATATGAATCGGCTCGAATCATGTCTTGGGTCAATAGTTGGGTTTGCCCGGCCCCATGTTTGGCACCTTACGCCCGCTCTATCGGCTAAGGTAGCACTGGAGAACCACTGCGATTGCGCCCCGGTTGAGCCAGGTTAACGCCTCAGTGGAGAAAGCTAAAACTGACTATCATGATAAGGCGAGAGACTGGTCGCTGTTCGAGAGGTCCTTTCGGGTCCTTAAAGACCTACGCCGCTTCGAGCGAAGTTCCGGATAATGTCCGACGAAGGTGTGGATAGCGCCCCAATTCGGTCCTCCGAATACTAGGGGCTTCACTTGAAATTTAAAATTATAGAATTCTATGGCTAAGTGAGAGTGTTCAAGCACTATAAGTCCGGTTGCCTTGTTCGTTGTGTTGAGCGCCTCCCTAGATGGACCCAAAAATGGGAACAAGAGTGCTCAAGTTTATCCCGAACACCCCAGCACTCGTGGCATGGGGGCTGAAGCCGACGACTTGCCATCTCTCGATTTAATAAACGGCCGCATGAAGGTAATATTTTAAATTAACAAGCGTTGCTTAGCGATATGAACAAAGTTTTCAGCGCACAGGATAACACATTGCGAATTTACTAAAAATTACATCCACAGGGCACTCATCCGCAATCTTATGGGCGCCCTTCAGACAGTCTTATAATACATCTCGGCTACGATACTCCTTGCCCGCTGGTGGCGCGTCGCTGATTAGCTTCTCGCATCCAGCTTGCCCCAATGCACTTTTGCGCGGGCAAGGGCCCGACGAGCACCTTCAATACAAGCGGAGCGCTTTGATAACCTCCACCTGGGGCACGCATCCACCAGCCATCGCGACGAGGCCAAAGTAGCTCCTGTGCATGGCCTCTCCGAGCCACACCGGACTATGAGGCTCTTCATGGCCTGCTCGGCCACCTTGTGAAGCTCGACCAGCTGCTTCACTGGTCGCTAGGGGCACCGGATGGCCGGCCTCAAAGATACTAAGACCGAAGACCTTCTCCGCTGAGCTCCCTCCTCGGCTCGGTAGAATGCGGCGGACATCGAGACACGCCATGAGGCAGATCTGCAAATGCCCCGAGAGCTCCGACGGGTAAGTAACACATAATTTACATTCACATGCTTGCTTTGCATGAAAAATGCCTTACCCGCCGCTATCTTCCTCATCAACTCAATCTCCTGAAGGGACTTATGGGCATCGGCCTTGGCAGTTTTAGCACTTTCGAGGGCCGAGGCAAGCTCGGACTCTCGAGTCTTTGAGTCGCGCTCCAAACTCTCATGCTTTTCCATGAGAGCCTGGAGCTCTTGCTGAACCACCACCACCCGCGCCTCCTGCTTTTCTCGCTCTGCCCTTTCCGTGGCCGCATTGCGTTCGGCCGCAGACACGGCCTCCTTCAGGGTTGCCACCTCGTTCGTGGCCCCTGCAATACACATGTTATCCTTGTTGTTTTTCGTTGCAACCTAAAACCTTTTCTGTAAGGTACGGGTTCAAAGTGGTGTTACTCACCTTCTTTGTCCTGGAGCTGCTTCCTGGCGCGGCCGAGCTCTTGCTCGACCGCCGAGCTCTGCTTCAAAGCATCGACCTCCGCATCGGCTGGCAGAGGTCAGCAGCAGCCCGCAACCCATATTGACATAATTTTTTAGCAACCCTGCGTATATCTTTTTTCTTTTTTCAGATCCTCAGTCCGGCTTTTCTTCCCGAACACCGAACAGAGCATCAAGGGCTACTGTCTATGCAGTATTAAATTACATATTTTTAACTTCTTACCTCAAAGCCTGATAGAAGGCTACTGCAGGCTTCGGTCAGCCCGCTCTTGGCGAGCTGCACCTTTCAATCACCGCACTCATAATAGTGCGGTGTTCTCCTGATGGAAGCGCCTGCAGCGCCCCAACAATTGCCCGGCGCCTCGGTTGGACGGAAGCCGCCGGCGCCACGGTCTTGCCCTTCGCTCGAAGGGCGCCCGGCCGGACTCCGAACCACTGCGGGTTACGATATGGAGTCCGGCGCAAAGTCCGGAGGACGCCTTGCGGCGCCCGAGCCTCCCCGATGGGTCCCTTCTGGGATCCCACCTCGGCGTCCTCGGTGTCGCGAGGGTGGAGGCGGTCGGGATGGAGTCTACATCCGACGGAGCCAACGACCCGCTTCGATGAAGCGGGAGATCATCACCGGCTGGACTACAAAGCATGCGGCATCGAATGACACTATGTGACGCAGAAAAGAAATTATAAATCATTCAGAATCCGGATACTTACGATCTCGCCGAGGCTGGCCCTTGAAGGCCATTCTTCCTCGCCAACGTTGATGTTGGCGGAGCTGTCCGGGAATAGTCCTTCCCTCTTGACCCTTCGCCTCCCCCGTGGGGAAGCCTTCCTCTTCCTCTCTCCCTCCTCCGGGAGAGAGTCCTCTTCTCCTCCTCATTTTCGGGAGGAGTCCGCCCGAGTCGTCGGACACCTGAAAACGGGCACTCTTTCGAGCACCCGTGGCCTCCTTCTTGGTTTTCTTCTCCGGCACCACGTGCGGTGCGGAACCAGCAGCCCCGCTAGACGGGCGTCTCTGGATTTTACGGCATAGGAGCCGGACAGTAATCTGCTCCGCCTTCCTCATCCAAATCTGTCAAAGGAAAAGGGAAATTAAAACCGCATAGAGTCAAACTATGAAAAGCGAGTGTCCCGTAAAGGGTAGAATCACTTACCTCGTTGGCAAGGCGCTGAGCGAAATCCGCGATCTTGATCGCGGATGCGAAACCGGCGCCCTTGAACAGCACCTCCAGCGCCCAGACGTCATGTCGAAGAGCCCGCTCTTACTGGTGCTGTTCCGGATTGAACTCCCACAGATTGAATGCCCGCTCTTGGCATGGGAGAATCCGGCGGACGAGCATGACTTGGACTACGTTAACCAGCCTGAGCTTCTTCACCAGCTTCTGTATACAGGCTTGGAGTCTCGTCAGCTCCTCCGAACTACCCCACAGCAAGCCCTTCTCTTTCCAGGAGGTGAGTTGCGTGGGGATACTAGATCTGAACTCGGGGGCCGCCGCCCATGTAGGGTCACGCGGCTCGGTGATATAGAACCACCCCGATTGCCACCCCTTGACGGATTCCACGAAAGCCCCTTCGAACCAAAGGACATTGGGCATCTTGCCCAACATGGCGCCTCCGCACTCCGCTTGAGTGCCCTTCACTACCTTCGACTTGACATTGAAGGTCTTGAGCCACAAGCCGAAGTGGGGCTGGATGCAGAGGAAGGCCTCGCAGACGACGATAAACGCCGAGATGTTGAGGATGAAGTTTGGCGCCAGATCATGGAAATCCAGGCCGTAGTAGAACATGAGCCCCCGGACAAAGGGGTGAAGTGGAAAGCCCAGTCCAGCGGAGGAAGTGGGGAAGGAAACGACCCTCTCATGGGGCCAGGGGTGGGGATGAGCTGCCCTCGTCGGGCAGCCGTGCGCTGATGTCGCTGGAGAGGTATCCGCGCCGCAAGCAGTTTGCGATGTGCTCCTCCTTAACGGTGGAGGCCAACCATTTACCTCCCGCTCCGGACATGGTCGGAGAAGGTTGAGACGAGATGCGCGAACTTGGGCGCTGGAGCTCGGGTGCGCGGAGATGGATAAGCAAAGGAGGAAGAAGGCATAGGTGAAAAGGTGAATCCTTATCCCTTATATAGGCGGACGAAGTCTACGTGTCCCCCACCGGCCTGGTAAAACTCGCTTATCTCCCAAGCGTCACCATCAATGGCGCGGTTGGGTTACCCACGTCCGTATTGATGAGAATCCCGGATTAAGGGGAAACACGATCTCTGCTTCGACAAGACGTGCCAAGGAAACCGCCGCTAAATCTTGCCGAGGTGGTAGAGTAAAAACGATTTAAATAATGGCTTGGTAGTGGCGTGACGTCATGCCACGTAAAACGTCGGCAGATTGAACTTGTGTATATATTATCTCTCTACGGTGGAATGTGGAATTTATTTTGCAGAGCGGACACTATCCTGGTGTTCACAATCTTCTATCATTCGGAGGAGGAACCCGCCTTGCAATGCCAAGCAATATCGCGCGGACTTATCGTCATTGAAGCCTGGTTCAGGGCTACCGAGGAGTCCGGATTAGGGGTGTCCGGATAGCGGACTACCATCATCACCGAACTATCATTGGCGGACTATCATCATCGACCGGACTCCAAGACTATGAAGATACAAGATTGAAGACTTCGCCCCGTGTCCGGATGGGACTTTCCTTGGCGTGGAAGGCAAGCTTGGCGATACGGATATGTAGATCTCCTACCATTGTAACCGACTCTATGTAACCCTAGCCCTCTCCGGTGTCTATATAAACCGGATGGCTCTAGTCCGTAGAACAACATCAACAACCCTTACAATCATACCATAGGCTAGCTTCTAGGGTTTAGCCTCCTTGATCTCGTGGTAGATCCACTCTTGTAAAGATCCACAATATTAATATCAATCGAGCAGGACGTAGGGTTTTACCTCCATCAAGAGGGCCCGAACCTGGGTAAAACATCGTGTCCCTTGTCTCCTGTTACCATCCGCCTAGACGCACAGTTCAGGACCCCCTACCCGAGATCCGCCGGTTTTGACACCGACACTAGACTTGTCGAAAAAGGTTTTTGACAAAGTTCAAGGTGTTGACTATGATGAGATTTTCTCACTCGTAGCGATGCTTAAGTCTGTCTGAATCATGTTAGCAAATTGCCACATTTTATGAAATCTGGCGAATGGATGTCAAAACTACATTCCTTAATGGATTTCTTAAAGAAGAGTTGTATATGATGCAACCAGAAGGTTTTGTCGATCCTAAAGGTGCTAACAAAATGTCCAAGCTCCAGCGATCCATCTATGGACTGGTGCAAGCATCTCGGAGTTGGAATATACGCTTTGATGAGTTGATCAAAGCATATAGTTTTATATAGACTTGCGGTGAAGCCTGTATTTACAAGAAAGTGAGTTGGAGCACTACAGCATTTCTGATAAATATATGTGAATGACATATTGTTGATCGGAAATAATGTAGAATTTTTTGGAAAGCATAAAGGAGTGTTTGAAAGGAGTTTTTCAAAGAAAGACCTCGGTAAAGCTGCTTACATATTGAGCATCAAGATCTATAGAGATAGATCAAGACGCTTGATAAGTTTTTCAATGAGTACATACCTTGACAAGATTTTGAAGTAGTTCAAAATGGAACAGTCAAAGAAAGAGTTCTTGCCTGTGTTACAAGGTGTGAAATTGAGTAAGACTCAAAGCCCGACCACGGTAGAAGATAGAAAGAGAATGAAAGTCATTCCCTATGCCTCAACCATAGGTTGTATAAAGTATGCCATGCTGTGTACCAGATCTATTGTATACCCTACACTGAGTTTGGCAAGGGAGTACAATAGTGATCTACGAGTAGATCACTGGACAACGGTCAAAATTATCCTTAGTGGAATAAGGATATGTTTCTCGATTATGGATGTGACAAAAGGTTCGTCGTAAAGGGTTACATCAATGCAAGTTTTGACACTGATCCAGATGACTCTAAGTCTCAATCTGGAAACATATTGAAAGTGGGAGCAATTAGCTAGAGTAGCTCCATGCAGAGCATTGTTGACATAGAAATTTGCAAAATACATACGGATCTGAATATGGCAGGCCCGTTGACTAAACTTCTGTCACAAGCAAAACATGATCACACCTTAGTAAACCTTTTGAGTGTTGGTCACATGGCGATATGAACTATGGGTGTTAATCACATGGTGATGTGAACTATTGGTGTTAAAGCACATGGCGATGTGAACTAGATTATTGACTCTAGTGCAAGTGGGAAACTAAAGGAAATATGCCCTAGAGGCAATAATAAAGTTGTTATTTATATTTCCTTATATCATGATGAATGTTTATTATTCATGCTAGAATTGTATTAACCGGAAACTTAGTACATGTGTGGATACATAGACAAATGAGGTGTCACTAGTATGCCTCTACTTGACTAGCTCGTTGGATCAAAGATGGCTAAGTTTCCTAGCCATAGACATGAGTTGTCATTTGATTAACGGGATCACATCATTAGAGAATGATGTGATTGACTTGACCCATTCCGTTAGCTTAGCATTTGATTGTTAGTATATTTCTATTGCTTTCTTCATGACTTATACATGTTCCTATGACTATGAGATTATGCAACTCCCGAATACTGGAGGAACACTTTGTGTGCTACCAAATGTCACAACGAATCGGGTGATTATAAAGGTGCTCTCTGGTGTCTCCGATGGTATTTGTTGAGTTGGCATAGATCAAGATTAGGATTTGTCACTCCGATTGTCGGAGAGGTATCTCTGGGCCCTCTCGGTAATGCACATCACTATAAGCCTTGCAAGCAATGTAACTAATGAGTTAGTTGCGGGATGATGCATTACGGAACGAGTAAAGAGACTTGCCGGCAACGAGATTGAACTAGGTATTGAGATACCGACGATCGAATCTCGGGCAAGTAGCATACCGATGACAAAGGGAACAACGTATGTGTTATGCGGTTTGACCGATAAAGATCTTCGTAGAATATGTAGGAGCCAATATGAGCATCCAGGTTCCGCTGTTGGTTATTGACCGGAGATGAGTCTCGATCATGTCCACATAGTTCTCGAACCCGTAGGGTCCGCACGCTTAACGTTCGGTGACGATCGTTATTATGAGTTTATGTGTTTTGATGTACCGAAGGTTGTTCGGAGTCCCGGATGAGATCAGGGACATGACGAGGAGTCTCGAAATGTTCAAGACGTAAATATCGATATATTGGAAGGCTATATTCGGACATCGGAAAGGTTCTGAGTGGTTCGGGTATTTGTCGGAGTACCAGAGAGTTACGGGAATTCGCCAGGGAGTATATGGGCCTTATTGGGCTTTAGGGGAGAGAGAGGGGCTGCCTAGGGCAGGCTCCCCCCCCCCCCAAGGCCTAGTCCGAATTGGACTAAGGGGAGGGGCGGCGCCCCCTCCTTCCTTCTCTTCTCTCTTCCCCTTCCTTGTCTCCTACTCCTAATACTTGGAAGGGGGGAATCCTACTCCCGCTGGGAGTAGGACTCCCCAGGGCGCGCCATATTAGAGGGCCGGCTCTCCCCCTCCTCCACTCCTTTATATACGGGGGAGGGGGTACCCCATAGACACACAAGTTGACCATTGATCTCTTAACCGTGTGCGGTGCCCCCCTCCACCATAATCCACCTCGGTCATATCGTCGTAGTGCTTAGGCGAAGCCCTGCGCCGGTAGCTTCATCATCACCGTCATCACGGCGTCGTGCTGACGAAGCTCTCCCTCGAAGCTCTACTGGATCGTGAGTTCGTGGGACGTCACCGAGCTGAACGTGTGCAGATCGCGGAGGTGCGGTACGTTCGGTACTAGGATCGGTCGATCGTGAAGACGTACGACTACATCAACCGCATTGTCATAACGCTTCCGCTTTCGGTCTACAAGGGTACATGGACAACACTCTCCCTTTTCGTTGTTATGCATCACCATGATCTTGCGTGTGCGTAGAATTTTTTTGAAATTACTACGTTCCCCAACACTACACCCCTTTGTATTTTATGTTGAGCTTTGTTCGTAAACTTAATTAATAAAATATAAATTTTATGTACTTAAAATAATATTATTTGAAATTGCTTGAAATATGAATCCAATGTTGTATATAACTTATATTTTGCTAGTGAACTTTTTGATCAAAGTTTGACCTAAAATGCGACGGGACTTATAAGTCTGGACCGAGGTAGTACTCGATATGTTCTCTATTCTAGAAAGAAAAGGAAACATATTGATTAGAGTGGAATTTGATCTAGATTAGTCATGATTTGAATACCTTGTTTAAACGGAGTATTTATTTTTACTTTTTGAAAAAAAGTATTTATTCGTTATTGTAATCATTGCTACAGCCCTACCGGGGGAATCATTTTGAAGAAAATAGATAAAAAAGACCGTTCGCTGGTCTCGGAAGCTCGATGTAATTTTTATTATGTATTAGGTGCTTTGTACCTGGGGCAAACTTTGATAATATGTCTGGATCATTTTTGCAGAAAAATGACACTAGCCTACTACGTGAATCCTCTTCAAGAAACTGGAATGAAAATAAACTATTGTTAGTAATTGTAAATGTACTGCCCTACTACACCCCTTTGTATTTTGTGTTGAACTTTGATCATAAACTTAATTAATAAAATATATTTTTTATGTACTTAAAATAATATCATTTGAAACTGCTTGAAATATGAATCCAATGTTGTATATAACCTATATTTTGCTAGTTAATTTTTTGGTCAAAGTTTGACCTAAAATGCGACGGGACTTTTAAGTGTGGACGGAGGTAGTACTCGGTATGTTCTCTGTTGTAGAAAGAAAAGGAAACAAACTGATCAGAGTGGAATTTGATCTAGATTAGTCATGATTTGAATACTATGTTTAAACGTAGTATTTATTTTTTATTTTTTGAGAAAGAAGAAGTATTTATTAATTATTGTAATCAATGCTACAGCCCTACCGGGGGAATCCTTTTGAAGAAAATAGATAAAAAAATTGATCGTAAACTTAATTAATAAAATATAAATGTTATGTACTTAAAATAATATCATTTGAAATTGCTTGAAATATGAATTCAATGTTGTATATAACTTATATTTTGCTAGTTAACTTTTTGGTCAAAGTTTGATCTAAAATGCGACCGGACTTATAAGTCTGGACCGAGGTAGTACTCGATATGTTCTCTGTTCTAGAAAGAAAAGTAAACAGATTGATTAGAGTGAAATTTGATCTAGATTAGTCGTGATTTGAATACCTTAATTAAATGGAGTATATATTTTTACTTTTTGAAAAAAAGTATTTATTCGTTATTGTAATCAATGCTACAGCCCTACCGGGGGAATCATTTTGAAGAAAATAGATAAAAAAAGACCGTTTGCTGGTCTCGGAAGCTCGATGTAATTTTTATTATGTATTAGGTGCTTTGTACCTCGGGCAAACTTTGATAATATGTCTGGATCATTTTTGCAAAAAATGACACTAGCCTACTACGTGAATCCTCTTCAAGAAACTGGAATGAAAATAAACTATTGTTAGTAATTATAAATGTACTGCCCTACTACGCCCCTTTGTATTTTGTGTTGAACTTTGATCATAAACTTAATTAATAAAATATATTTTTATGTACTTAAAATAATATCATTTGAAACTGCTTGAAATATGAATCCAATGTTGTATATAACTTATATTTTGCTAGCTAATTTTTTGGTCAAAGTTTGACCTAAAATGCGACGGGACTTTTAAGTCTGGACGGAGGTAGTACTCGGTATGTTCTCTGTTGTAGAAAGAAAAGGAAACAAATTGATCAGAGTAGAATTTGATCTAGATTAGTCATGATTTGAATACTATATTTAAACGTAGTATTTATTTTTATTTTTTGAGAAAGAAGAAGTATTTATTAATTGTTATAATCAATGCTACAGCCCTACCGGGGGAATCCTTTTGAAGAAAATAGATAAAAAAGTTGACCAAAGTGAGATTTGAACCCACACCCTTTCGGACCAAAGCCTTAATCTGGCGCCTTAGACCAACTCGTCCATCTGATCAGTATAGTTATTTAAACAATAAATACCTTCATAATAACTAGATAAGTGGCGCGCCTTGCCGCGCGTTGCCCGCCTCACGGCGAGCAACTCACATGGAAAAACCATTTGCACCAGAACATAACCAAAACAAAACAATCACAAGGAAACATGTTTGTACACTTGGTTCTACAGCCAACATATCCACAAGGTAGCTCTATAGTCCTAAGCTATACTGCACTACCTCTGATTCTCAGAAGCTTCGTCGTTCTGCTTCACCAAAAAAGCCTACATGGTGAATCACATTGGTTTGGTTCATCTTTTTGCTGCCAAGGAGGTCCAAGGTGTAAGTCTGCATCCAGAACAACACAGATTAAGCATGACAAACAATATTGAAAAAACAAATTCGAACAGATGAGATACCATTTGAATATATGAATATGAATAGGCATCTCGTCTTTTTGAGACTAACTTCAGAAAACAGATGGCAATAAAGAGACTCTGAGCTACACCATTTCACCATCATAACACCTATTCCCAGACAATCTCTAAGGGAAAAATAAAATGTTTAGAAGCAAAATCACATAGCGACCATGACATTTATCATAGTTTACACATACGATGAAAATATTTGCACAAAAACCAGAAGTTTGTGTCATGCTAGCTGAAACATTTACTGCTATAGTCTGCATCTACTTAAACTTCCAAAGTCACATTCAGTGTTGTCTTTTAGATAAACTTAAACAATAGTACCGCGACCACAATCTTGGAGCTATGTATAGCCCAAATGTTACAACCCAAATGTTTACCCAACTCATGTATGATGGATCTCCCAATACTGAAAGCAATGGAAAAAATATCCTAAAAGATGTATACGAGAAGTAGCTCCATAACTATCCATAAGCAATAAGGGAAAGAAAAACTTCTCAATATAATGTTTGGAGAATCACATGTTGGGAAACTAAAACGTGAGTGAGAGAGAAAGATAGAGGAGCACCTAATTCAGATTGCCTTGGGGTAGCCATATCTTCACGAAAAACTGTTTATCCAGAACTACAAAAGAAACCCCCTCGGTGGTACAGGACCGGCGCCATCCCCAGGCAGCCCGTGCTCTACTTAGAGCACACAAAACTATTGTTAGAGAACGCATATATTAGCAAATTTAAACGTAGCTGGCAGCAACGATTTTACAAGTCCACATACACATCATCACAAACTATAGCATCAAAATGCAAGAAAAGGTTGAAATGAGGGAGAAAATTCACTTTGATCTTTTTCACCTCTTTAGCTAAATTCTTCTTCTCTTCAACTCAGATATGTCTATATGTCGCTTGCCTAAGGAACATACATCCAAACCACCCTAGATGGGGATCTCTCACAACCTAGAAACCATAGAAACTATACATATCTGTAATGTTCTTTTGAAACTATACATATCTATACCAGTTGACCATGACTGCACAAATCTACACGACAACATGTTTTCGAAAGATAAAGGACAATTTATATAGCTCCTCCTTTTAGTTTAAAACTATGGGAAACAACACGAATGAAAAAAAAATGAGGCAGCATTTCAGAACTACTCTAATAAAATGGCACTCAAAATCTTCCAATATATAGATATCCCTTGTTACTTCTATTTCTTGTTGTTTGGCACATCGATTTCAGTTGTATATACCAGAGGTCAATACATTTAAAGAATGAGGAGAAATGAAGGAGATCGTGAGTACTGACGAATATGGCCAAGGCCTAAAGATACTAATCATAATCACAATTCCCTCCGGAGGATAACTGATTATCACAGACATGTGGGGAAGAAGGTCGCAGCTCACCTACTAAATAGAGTTGGCATAAAAAGAAGTAGGAGCTCATCATTTTCCATACTTGAACATGCCACTACCAGCCAATTAACATTCGATTACTCCTGAAAAATTGTAAAGCAAACAAAAATTAATGCTCTGTGATTGACCATCAAGAATTAGAAAACAAATTCTTATAACCAAAGGTGCTGCATAAAAACTAATGCTTTATTACTCCTGTATGTGATTTTTTTTTCCAGCCAATACACATTCCACTTATTTTTATTCTTATACACACATCATGTATAAGAATTTGTTTTTATGCAGCACCTTCTGTGCATAAAACAAATGCTTCTACCAGCCAATTAACATTCACTTCTATCTTAAATAACCATGACGCTAATTGCAGAATGACACAAAGCATCAATAATCCATCCGATGATATATATCAGTAAAAATGAGAAAAACATATCTATATGAATAATCAGAAGGAGTTGATGGGAGGGAGAAGCATACCTAGCAGAAATTCGCACCGCCATGTTAGGTTTGGTTGAGACGGACAATGATTGACACTGGAATAAATGTACACGGACCTGCAAGCACAATGGAGTACAATCTCACAACCAAATCGAAATACACAGGAGGAGCACGGGAGGGAAGCAAGGGAATGGAAGAAGGAGCTCACGGGAAAGATGCAACCATAAAGTGAAGAGGGAGTCCGGCGGTGTATCCTCATCTCCTCCCCAGCTACTCCTCGATGGTGCACCCCCTCCCACGACGAAGCCCGATGGAAGTGGCTGGTGGGCATCAGCGGCAGGGCGAAGAACCTTGGAGCCGCCGAACCTCGTCCGCCAGCCAGGTTCCTCAGGTGGCCGCCCTCACGTCGTCGGGGAGGACGACGCATGGAGATCCAGGCCGGGGCGCGCGGACTGCCGTGGTCGGTGGAGCCCCCAGCTATCGCGCGCGTGGTGCTGGCGGTGCATGCCAGGTCGGCCTTGTGCAGCGGCGATGCGCCCTAGCCGTCGATGTTGTAGATCCCAGAGAAGTTTACGGGAGGGAGAGGAAGTTGCGGGCGCCGTGGTGCGAGGAAGACGAGGAGAGAGGTTAGCAGTCGGAGGCCGAGGTCGGACAACGGCGCCGCCATGGCCGCCGTCTGACGCGCTCGCCCTCCCTCTTCTCTTTCCCCCCTTCTATTGACGGGAGGGAGGAGGTTGCGGGCGCCGTGGTGCGAGGAAGACAAGGAGAGAGGTCCACCGTGGCGAGGTCTGAGGGGCGTCGGTGGTGGCGATGTGGGTGGGGCGGCGAGGTCGGGGAGAGGGCTGGGCGAGCGGAGGTGTGTGTGGGGCAGCAAGATCGAGGAGAGGGATGGACGAGGGGAGGCGGCGCGACCACGCAAGGGGAGGAAGCGGTTAGGTTTTCAGTTGCTGCTGCTTCGATTTTATACGGGTACGCGAAATGTCCAAAATACCCTCGGCGGCCATCCAGTTTTACAGGCGGTGGCATGAATACTTCTACACTAAATAATGCACAGACCACGCTCACAGACACAGTCGCTGACCGACGCGACCCACCAGGGATCGACCCCGCACGTCAGCGAGGTAAGGCAGTAATTTCGGAGTAAGAAAAGTCAGTAAGAAAAATTGAATGAAGGCTACTATTCATCATTATTCATTGTAGCAGTGATCCGGCTTGATCCAACGGCCAGATCTCTCCCGAGCGAGATCGTACGGTCCAGAATGCATCAAAGGAAGGATCCGACGGCCAGGAATCCTGAGCGGGAAGAAGGCGGGGTGTCCACTGCTATGCTTGTTTCTGGATGATGCCCAACAAATGAACGACAGAACCACAGCCGAATATGGACAGCCCTAAAGAAAAGAATCACAGGATATGGGTATGCGATGTAGCATTCCGCTCGAATCTTGGATGCCTTTGCACGTACAGTCCTGAACTCGCTAGTTTGGTCCAGAACGGTCATGAACTTGCGTGTTGCCTCGTTACAATCCTGTTACTTGCGAAACTGGTCCATCGACAGTCCTGCGGCAGGCCTACGTACGTACACGACTACATGTCCTGCCACATCAGCACAGGCCGACGCAGGCCGATTCAGTTTTTGCAAAGGGGACTCTTGCTTTCCGTCGAGTACTGCACCCGTCAAGCTAAGCAGAGGCAACGATGAACAGCAGCGGCGGTTGATTTAGATCGGCGGCGGTGGTTGATTTAGATCGGCGGCGATCGGCAACGCGATAGTAAGCATTAAGGGAGAGAGAAGGAGGCGATCGACGATGGTGGCGAGGACATGGCCACCGTAAGTCGTCATCAGCGGCGATGGCTCTCGTCTAGCCGCACGACAAGGGTCCTGTACTCAAATATGGTGAATTCGTTTCCGGTTCATACCTCTCCTCTGGCTGTTGTTAGTAGGGAAATTTTGTTTATTGATTTCGAGCCTTTGCATTGTCCTGATCATCAATTTAGTTCAAGTTGGTACTGATTTGGTTAGGATTTGGATGCAGTCGTAGCCCGTAGGGTTTTTGAACGGATGAACTACAAATTGTTTTTTTCCTTTGTTTACTGATCACTTCACTGCTGAGTTCATGGAGGCAATAGGTCCCATGTTAATGGAAGGACGGTTTGTTATGATTATTGCGAGGCTGACGTGACATGTATGGCTATGTTTGATGAGTTAGTTGAGACATTGGGTTATGAAAGGAAAGGGAGTATTAACACATACTTGTTGCTGCCTGGTATGCAAATCAATGAAGATGGGCTTCGATTGTTATCAAACGACAACGACACAACGTGTATCAGGGCAATGGTTAAAGAGGGGCATAGGTTTCTCATGTTTTTATCTCGAGTATGGGATAACATTATCACAAAAGCATGGGATATTGTTATTGCAAACCCCACCCCTCAGTTGCGTGATGTTATCAGGCCTATGAAGAACAACAAAGACTAGGAGCATGCAAGTGTTGGAGCAGAGCAATGTGCCATACAATCATGTTGATGAGAGTACAAAAGAAGGGACAAATACATTCAGAGTGAGAGGAAAAACAGAGAAAGAAGATGATGCGGGCAGTGATGATGAATCATCTGACTCCGATTATGCTCCATCATAGTAGATAGGGACTATGATATAGAGGCTGGTGATGATGATTTGTTCATTCACAGGAAGCAGAATGGTGCGAAGAAGGGATGAAAAGGGAAAGGACAATAAGTTGTAGAAGATGACATTTTTGAAGATGATAAACTGGACCTTTCAGATTCAGATGAAGAAGACATGAAATTCAATTTCAAATACTTTACAGAGGCAGATATGAATGAGCAAAAGTTCCATTTGAGTCTGGTGTTTTCATCCATTGATCAATTGAGGAAAGCAATTAGAGAGTACAACTGCAAAGAGAGGTTGAACAAGACATTTTCAAAGAATGACTGTCGGTGTCAAAACCGGCGGATCTCGGGTAGGGGGTCCCGAACTGTGCGTCTAGGCGGATGGTAACAGGAGACAAGGGACACGATGTTTTTACCCAGGTTCGGGCCCTCTCGATGGAGGTAAAACCCTACTCCTGCTTGATTAATATTGATGATATGGGTAGTACAAGAGTAGATCTACCACGAGATCGAGAGGCTAAACCCTAGAAGCTAGCCTATGGTATGATTGTTGTTAGTCCACGGACTAAAACCCTCCGGTTTATAGAGGCACCAAGAGGGTTAGGGTTACCTGAGTCGGTTACAATGGTAGGAGATCTACATATCCAGATCGCCAAGCTTGCCTTCCACGCCAAGGAAAATCCCATCCGGACACGGACGAAGTCTTCAATCTTGTATCTTCATAGTCCAGAGTCCGCCATCCGGACACCCCTAATCCAGACTCCTCAAGAGTAGCCCCTAACCAGGCTTCAATAACGACGAGTCCGCACGAGATTGTCTTCGCATTGCAAGGCGGGTTCTTCTCCAAATCCTGTGTACCTGTTGAATAGTGTCCGGATTCTCGTAAATATCGCGCTCCTTGGCTTCCTCGCCCAATAATGGCCATCTTCCACGTGTTGAATGAATGCGAAAAGCCAGGGTATTTTTACATTTACCCCCCTAGCTGCGCAAATGAGCTGCCTATATAAGAGATGAGGATCTAGACCCGAATCACACCATCTTCCCTTTGCGAGCTTTCATCGGAGCGCATCTGACAGAAATCCATTCCATCATGGACAGTCGACGCGGCTCCTCCTCTTGCCCTCCCAGTCCTCAGCCTGGAGATTGAGAGAGATGCTCCGTCCCGCACAGCGAGCTAGTGATGCTCCAAACCAAGGGATTTCTTCCCCCAGCCTTCATGGTCCGATTCGAGCCGGACTCGCCACCTATAAGGACGGAAAACAAGCGGAGAGCGTCCCCAGTCCCTCCCAAGGAGAGCGGGTATGCCTTGTCCCTTATTTGATAAGAGGGCTCGGATTTCCAATTCATCCGTTTCTCCGGGGCCCCGGAGTTCTATGGCCTCGGTTGCACAACCTTACGCTGCCTCCATTCTCGCATATTGCGTGCTTCGTGGCCCTTTGCGAGCTGTTTTTGGGCATCGAGGCTCATTTCGTACCGTGGAAGAGATTGTTCTGCCTCGTACCCCGTTCTCAGGAGGGGTCGATATATCAAGTGGGCGGAGCCGAACTATAGCGCATCGCTAGGACCGGATACCTATCCGGAACCCCTGCCGGACCCTGTTCGGATCGGCCTCCCAGAGTTCAAGAATGCTCCTTTGAAGAAACGCCCTGGTGGCGCCCACGGAGCCCTCGTGAGGGAAAATGACAGGACGTCCTTACCGATGAGCCGAATAAGGTTGTTGGCTCATTGCGGACTGACCATGATCGGAGTCATGGCCACATGCATTATGCGGGGGGTGCAACCGCTCCAGTATAGAGGCCACCCCATGTGGGATTTCAACGGGGAGGATGATGCCACCCGCCATGGTCAGAAGGGCCGGGATCGGTCGCCGATCTGATGAAGACCTTGTCCGCATTGTACAAGGGAGAAGAGGAGGAATTTCTTCGCGTCAATCCACAGGACGGATTTTCTATGAACAATCCTCCAAGCTGGGTAAGCGGATATTTCTTTTTGCCCATCCGATCCATATTCCCATAGTCAAGTATCTCATTTTGTGATTTTGACGCAGGAACTGCGCCAGGCCGTAAAGGATATAAATAGCCTACCTCCACAACCCGAAGATCTGGAACGGTTCCTCGATCCGGCCTCCCAAGAGGATCCGGACATATCGGTGGAGCTGATCGATGGGGTATTTCACCAACTGAGCATCGATAATGCCCTGGTTGCCATTACGGCCGACTACCCCGGAATACTTCCAGCCTCACAGGTAACTGAGATCGAAGCCCCAATACCTTGAGAATGATTCATCCGTGCTTATTTTTTATCACCGTATAACAACGGTGTTTTGCAGGGGGGAGCCCTTGAGGCGGAACGCCGAGCCTGCGGCGGCTAGCCAACAAGGGGCAGCACGGCCCAGCAGGCTAAAAAGAAGTGCGGTCCGGATTGAAACACCGGCGCAACAGTATGGCGTGTCGCCTTATTCCCAGGTTTTATTCCGGAAGGCATACTAACGCTCGTGCTCTCTTCAGGAAAAAGAGCGCTTGCCGAACTATATCCGGAGGGGTTGCCAATCTAGCCTCTGCCAGCCAGGCTTCAAAGCCAGGCCCAGAAGCGGAGGCGATCACGAGGCGTGCGTCGGATGCTCCTCCGACAGAGGATGCCGACAGATTGTCCGCCACCAACTCCGAAGTGGAGAGTGCCATGAATCACAGGCGCCGCCGGACAATTCTTCGTGACACATGTTTCTCCAAAGAAGCATTGAACGCCTTCAATTCGGGAGATGCGCACCTCCGTGCCGCTCAAGGTGGTCTAGCCAGAGCCACGGAGCAGTATGTAAAAGACATACGACTAAGGAAATTTAACAGTTATATATGCCAGTAGCCCCCGCGACTTGAAATAGTTAGAATAACTTATTTAAGGATCATTTATTGTGCAGGATCTTACAGAAAAGAATACCCAACTGTCCCAGAGCTTGAAGAGTGCAAAGCCCAACTTGAGGCCGCACAAGCATGACAGGGAAGCCAAAGAGACCCCTTTGGTAATATACGTTTTTTAAAAGATAAGTATGTTGTGAAGTGCGGCGTGTGTATAAATCTGACAATAACATTGCAGATGGCGCCGGGGTAGATCCGGACAAGCAACAACTCTTACGCCGGTTAAAGGCCGGCGAGAACGTGCTTACGAGGGTGAGGCAGAGAAAAATAATCTCCAAGATGCCAACACCCAGCTGGGTGAGGAACTAAAAGATGTTCGTGCTCACTATCCGACCGTTAAGGAGAATCGGCTTCGAGGCGGCATTTTTAGTAAGTGCTTAAACGAACTTTGAAAAAAGAGTTCAGCGAGGAAGTCGACTAACGAGTTATGTCTCAGAGGTATGCTCACAGCCGCCCTGCAGAGGAAATGCCCGGTTCTACGGGTGACCTTCTTCCCGAAGCTCAGATAACCGCACGAACGAGTTCGGCAGTGATGAAAGCGTCGCCTGTGCCTTGTGGCCATCTGCCTCCCTACCCAAGGTCTTGGGAGCTTGCAGAGAGGCTCAGGAGCGCGCGGCGCTCCGATTATGGAAGATATCGGCCTGCCGTCAAGGCGCCAGGAGGCTCGGGCCATGGTGAAGACGCTGTACACGAAGGCTGACCCAAACCACATGGCCGAGGTCGGACCTGTGGGGCCCGATGGAAAGGAGATCCCTATGAGCTTAGTGTACGGCCAGGTAGAATTGGCCGCAAAGTATTCCCAGCAGGACTGTAAACTAGACAGCCTGTTAGATGGCATTGAAGAGGAATACAATCAGTCAAATTGACTATGTAATTTAAGGTGACATGTAAAATGCCTTCTAGCCGGATTGTAGCGCTTCAACCTCGGGACCCAATAGTCCGGAGTGTGTCTGAATACCCTCGCGGTTATATAAAAACCGGGGCATGCGTGGAGACCAGGCGTAGGGGTCATTATTGATTTATCAGACAAGTGCCCAACTAGTTATGTCATATTACATGGTTAGTAAGAAACATCTTCCAGGGAGAATAGTTCTGTTAGGGGTTCCTTTCCTCGGGAGGCATGCCCTAAAGTGCATGTCCGGACTGCGAAAAAGAGAAAAACATCCGGGGCAGATAAATAAATAGGTAAGAAATCTTCTTTAGTTCACCGATCGAATATTCTCTTAAGAATGCTAGCTTTGCTTCACCCGGTCGAGGTACACATCCGGCTGACCCGGCAGTAATAATCGCACAGGTGCTCCTTTACCACCTAGCCGAACAATCGGGAACGTAGGGGTAAGCACAGGAGCCAGGCAACCCAGCTTGGCCAAAACTTAAGTCATATCGATGCATATAATGGTGAATAAAAGGTACATGCGGAAGTGTGACACATGTATTGGGCATGAAGCCCTTATAAATAAGCTTCTGCGAAAGAAGCCCCCAGGTACAATGAGCGCGGATAGCGTGTCAAATGTGTGTGAACAATGCGCTAACGAGCCTTCAAAGGCTGGAAAAAAAGGAGGGAGAAGGAGAAAAATAGAAGACAGTTAAAGTGTAAAGTATGGACAGAGGAAGGAGACGAACTCAGAATCTGGCACTAGGCGTAGAATCTTCGGAGACGGGCTGCGTTCCATGGGTTCGGCTCGAGTCGGTTATCCGATGCATCTCGCAGACAGTACGCTCCACCGGTCAGGACTTGGTCGATGATAAAGGGACCTTCCCATTTGGGCTTGAGTTTGTCCTTTTTCTTGTCCGGCAGGCGTAGAACTAGCTCGCCAACATTGTAAGTTTTGGCCCGTACTTCTCTGCTTTGATATCTTCGAGCCTGCTGTTGATAGAATGCGGAACGGGCTTTTGCTACATCACACTCCTCCTCCAAGGCGTCCAAACTGTCCTGCCGATCGATTTCGGCTTCTCTTTCTTCGTACATGCGCACGCGAGGTGAGTCATGAATTATGTCGCAGGGCAGAACTGCCTCTGCGCCGTATACCATAAAGAATGGTGTGAATCCGGTCGTGCGATTCGGAGTGGTCCGCAGCCCCCAGAGTACGGAGTCGAGCTCCTCTACCCAGTGCGTGTTAGATTCCTTGAGGGACCGCACTAATCTGGGTTTGATGCCGCTCATAATTAGACCATTTGCTCGCTCGACTTGACCGTTAGTTTGAGGGTGATAGACTAAGGCGTAGTCGAGCTTGATGCCCATGTTTTTGCACCAGAGTTTGACCTCGTCGGCCATAAAGTTCGTGTCATTATCAGTGATGATGCTGTGGGGGACACCATAACGGTGTACGACCCCTGATATGAAGTCTATCACCGGTTCGGATTCGACAGTCTTAACAGGCTTGGCCTCTATCCATTTGGTGAATTTATCCACCATGACCAGTAGGTATTTTTGCTTGTGGGTTCCCCCTTTAAGGGGTCCAACCATGTCAAGCCCCCAGACTGCAAAGGGCCAGGTGATGGGTATAGTTTTGAGGGTGGTGGGTGGCATGTGGCTTTGATTAGCAAAGAGCTAGCATCCGACGCACCGTTGGACTAAGTCCTGAGCATCTGCCCGGGCCATCGGCCAATAAAATCCTGTACGGAAGGCCTTGCCTACAAGGGCCCGGGCTACGGCGTGGTGCCCGCTGAGTCCGGCATGAATTTCAGCCAAAAGATTCCGCCCTTCCTCTTCGGAGATACACCTTTGAAGGACTCCGGTTGTGCTTTTCTTATAAAGCTCTCCCTCATGGACCTTATAGGCTTTAGATCGCCGTACTATGCAGCGGGCCTCGTTTTGGTCCTCGGGAAGTTCCTGCCTGGTTAGGTAGGCTAGGAATGGTTCTGTCCACGGGGCAATGACTGCCATTATTACGTGTGCTGAGGGTGTTATTTCGTTGGCAGAACCACCAACTGTGTCAGAATGTTTGGTGTGGGGCAGTGCGGTTGGGTCCGGGTTGTTATTTCCGGACTCTCCTTCCCATAATACGGATGGCTTGAACAGCCTCTCTAGGAAGATGTTGGGGGGGATGGCATCGCGCTTTGCGCCGATGCGTGCCAACACGTCTGCTGCCTAGTTGCTATCCCGGGCTATATGGTGAAATTCGAGCCCCTCAAACCGAGCTGACATTTTTAGGACGGCATTGCGATAAGCTGCCATTTTCGAAACCTTGGCGTCAAAGTCTCCATTTATTTGGGATATCGCGAGGTTCGAATCCCCGCGCACCTCTAGGCGTTGAATGCCCATGGAGACTGCCATCCGGAGACCATGTAGAAGGGCCTCGTATTCGGCTGCGTTGTTGGAGTCCATATACATTATCTGGAGTACGTATTGAACTGTATCTCCGGTTGGGGACGTCAGAACGACGCCAGCTCCCAGGCCAGCCAACATTTTGGAGCCGTCGAAGTGCATTATCCAGTTGGAATATGCGCCGTACTCTTTAGGGAGTTCGCTTCGTCCATTCGGCATTTAAGTCTGCCAAAACTTGCGACTTAATAGCTCGCCGTGGCTTATAGGTTATGTCGAACGGGAGGAGCTCAATGGCCCATTTGGCAATCCGGCCCGTCGCGTCGCGGTTGTTTATAATGTCGTTAAGAGGTACTTCGGAGGCTACTGTTATCGAACACTCTTGAAAGTAGTGTCGGAGCTTCCGGGATGCCATAAACACCGCGTACGCTATCTTTTGATAATGCGGGTACCGTGACTTACATGGAGTTAGGACAGTGGACACGTAGTAAACTGGTTTTTGAAGGGGGAACTTGTGTCCGTCCATTTCTCGTTCGACAACGAGAACCGCGCTTAAAACTTGATGAGTTGCCGCGATATATAATAGCATTGGTTCGCCCATGTTGGGCGCGGCCAGGACCGGGTTTGTTGCCAATATGGCTTTTATTTCTTCGAGTCGGCCGTGGCATCATCAAATCCACTCAAGTGTTCGGCGCGTCGGAGGAGGCGGTAAAGGGTAATGCCTTTTCTCCCAAACGGAGATAAAGCGGCTTAGAGCCGCCACGCATCCGTCAATTTTGTATTTGTTTGAGGTCTTTGGGATATCCAATTATGACAGAGCTCGGATCTTGGCTGGGTTTGCTTCAATTCCTCTACCGGATACAATGAAGCCCAAGAGCTTTCCGCCGATGCGCCAAAACGCATTTTTCCGGGTTGAGCTTGATGTCATATGTTGGAGATTATCGAATGTGAGCCTCAAGTCGTCTACTAGAGTTTCGGCATGCTTGCTTTTGACGACCACATCGTCTACGTATGCCTCCACTGTTTTGCCGATCTGGTTTGCCACACATGTCTGAATCATGCGCTGATATGTTGCGCCGGCGTTTTTGAGCCCGAAGGGCATTGTGTTGAAGCAAAATGGGCTTTCCATCGCACAGTACTTTCGTACTATGGACGCCAAGTCGGCAAAGCGTGTAATGTCACGACGACTTATAGCATTAAGGATCCCGTTGTCTGTGCAATTATTGCAGAAGAATGAGATTGCGTCCTCCTCGCGACAGTCCTTTATCCTGTCCATAACCAGGAGGAATCTGGCCCAGTAATGGTGTACTGTTTCTGCGGGCTCTTGCCGAATTTGAGATAGGTCGCTTATATTTGGGTGGGCGGGTGGAATTAAACCGAACCTCGCCTCGATCCGAGACTTAAGGGCCAAGGAGCTTCGAACTTGGAAGCTTGGATTCTTGGATGTTGTCCAACGAATCTAGCCTCACGCTCGACTTTAGGTTCGTGGCTTGAGTGACGCCCTCCCTCCGCGGGAATCCGCATGGAGGGATCGGGAATCAACGTAGCTAGTCCTTAAGATAGAAGGAGGGTCGCCAGATTGTTCCTCTACCACAGCAACGTGGTGGTAACTCGGGAGAGTTAATCTCTCGGATCGGGTTTAGGCCCACCGATCATAGTCATAGCGACTCCTGAGGCGGCGGCGCGATCCAAGAGCTCGTTTAAGGAAGAGAGCTCCATTGATCTAATCGCTCGGCGAGTTCCGAGTTAACGTGAAGATTGCTTTCGATGACCGAGAAGTCATCGTCGGTGTGCGATCGAACAGCGGTCATAAGAAAACCGCCTAGTCGGAGAGTTTAGCCGACAGCCAAAGCTTCTTTAGCAACAGCGTCGTCTTTTAAAGACGGATGAGACATCCTTCCCGGGCGGCGGCGACACGAGGAACTCTCAATGAAAGCACCAATGTCGGTGTCAAAACCGCAGATCTCGGTAGGGGTCCCGAATCGTGCGTCTAGGCGGATGGTAACAGGAGACAAGGGACATGATGTTTTTACCTGTGTTCGGGCCCTCTCGATGGAGGTAAAACTCTACTCCTGCTTGATTAATATTGATGATATGGGTAGTACAAGAGTAGATCTACCACGAGATCGAGAGGCTAAACCCTAGAAGCTAGCCTATGGTATGATTGTTGTTCGCCCCACGGACTAAAACCCTTCGGTTTATATAGGCATCAAGAGGGTTAGGGTTACACAGAGTCGGTTACAATGGTAGGAGACCTACATATCCCAGACGCCAAGCTTGCCTTCCACGCCAAGAAAAGTCCCATCCGGACACGGGACGAAGTCTTCAATCTTGTATCTTCATAGTCCAGGAGTCCGGCCAAAGGTCATAGTCCGGCCATCCGGACACCCCCTAATCCAGGACTCCCTCAATGACAAAACTAGACTTGGAGCTAAATGCAATGGTGGATGTCCCTGGTATTTGTATGCATCATATGACAACAAGACACAATCAATTATGATCAAGACATTCATAGATGAACACACTTGTTGCAAGAAATGGCAAGTAAAAGCTTTTACTGCCAGATATATACCTCATAAGTATGTGGAGAAGATCAGAGATGTGGCCGAGTGGCTGAATCGACCCGCATCGACCTGTGCTGATGTGGCAGGACATGTAGTCGTGTATGTACGTGGGCCTGCCGTAGGACTGTCAATGGAACAGTTTTGCAAGTAGCGGGATCATAACGAGGCAACCCGCAAGTTTCAAGACCGTTCTGGACCAAACCAGCAGGGTTGTACGTGCAATTCACTCTGATTCGATGTCTAAAGTCCATCTACTTCACGACTCCTTTTTTCTACATAACGTAGGATAGATTTGGAAATAAGATGTGCATCACTCGATCGTGTACAAATATTTGTTGTTGTGAGGATATAATTCCTTGTATTAATCTAATATAATTAAAGTTATTAGTCTCCCTAGTTCGCGAAAAAGGTTATCAATATCCCTTTTTCGCCAAATAAAGTTCTTTTAGTTCACAGATAAAGGTATTAGTACCCCTTTAGGTAAACCTCTTTTCTGTTGGGCCAACATATGCTCAAATACACGCACATACACTCGTCCTTATAAACACACATACGCACACCCTATCTCTATGAGCACTTTTGAGATATTGAGTTGGCACAATATCTTGATATTGATGAAGTCATCACACGCATCTCGTACTCGATGGAACGTCCCTCCTGAACGAACATCGCCAGGAAGTCTGAAGTAAATCCAGAAAATGCTACCATCAATACCAAATCTAGGAGTTGAACCCTAGTAAGCTGGTTCTACCATAAGGAACCTAACCATCTGAGGTATGCTTACTACGGAACCAAAATAAAGAAAGATACCCCAAATGCTAACACAGATCCTCGAATCGTCCCAAGCTGGGCACCACTATTGATCATCTAGAAAGCGACATTATAGTAACTAACCATCGTTCTCGTCGAACTCCCACTTGAGCTCGGTGGAATCACACCTGACCGGCCTCATCGGAACTCCGCAACTGAGTTTGGAAGTATCTGTGAGTCACGGGGACTCAGCAATCTCACACCCGCCAGATCAAGACTATTTAAGCTAATAGGAAGGACAAGGTAGTAAAGTGGAGCTGCAGCAAGCGACTAGCATTTATGGTGGCTACTTCGCAAAAGAGAAGCGAGAAGAGAAGCAAAACACGGTCAGAAAACTAGTAGTGATCAAGAAGTGATCCCGAATTACTTACGCCGAGACATATCTCCAATACTGTTCACTTCCGGACTACGGTAAAGAGACTATCACGGATACACACGCTGTTGATGTATTTTATTGAGGTCCACTTTAGGTTTTCTACAACCGACATTAACAAATTCCCATCTGCCTCATAACCGCGGGCACGACTTTGAAAGATATTACCCCGCGGGGTGTCCTAACTTAGCCCATTATAAGCTCTCACAATCAACGAAGGATATTCCTTCTCTGGGAAGACCGATCAATCTCGGAACCCGGACTACAAGACATCTCGGCGACAATAAAACAAGACCAACAAAGCCACGGATGTGCCGACAAATCCGATAGGAGCTGCGCATATCTCGGTCTCGTGGCACACCGATCGCTCAAGCTTCCAGTAGGCTAACCCTGTGAGTTGCCCTCGTGGCCACCGGCGGTCGACAGCTTGGACCAACACTCGAAGAACACCGGCCAAGTTGTAATAAAGATGACCCTTGAGTCCGCGAGAACCCAAGGGAAAAAGGCTAGGTGACAAAATGGTAAAACCAAAGTTGGGCCTTGTTTGGAAAGTCTTATTCAAAGTTTAACTGTCGGCGGGGTCCTATAAATCACCCAACCGTGTAAGGAACGCAAAAATCAAGGAACATAACACCGTATGACGGAAACTAGGGTGGCAAGAGTGGAACAAAACACCAGGCATAAGGCCGAGCCTTCCACCCTTTACCAAGTATATAGATGCATTAATTATAGCAGATAGATATTGTGTTATCCTCAACAAGTAAACATGTTCCAAAAGGAACAACATCTCCATGTTCCAACAAGGAACAAACTTCAACTTCACTCGCAACTAACAACGCTTATAAGAGGGCTGAGCAAAGCGGTAACATAGCCAATCAACGGTTTGCTAGGAAAGGATGGTTAGAGGCTGACATGGCAATATGGGTGGTATGATATAGCAAGTGGTAGGCATCGTAGCATAGGCATAGCAAAGAAGCGAGCAACTAGCATAGCAAAGATAGAAGTGATTTCGAGGGTATGATCATCTTCGCTCGCAATGTTCTCGTAGTTGTCGAAAGTTTGATCCTCGAAAACGCTCTCAACAGGCTCTTCGCTCAATGCATTTCCTCCCGACTCTACCCAAAGCAACAACACAAACAAAGGAACCATAATAAATCACGGTGCAATGCACAATCAACATGATGCAAAACATGACATGATATGCGGATGCGATATGCAATGCTTATGTGAGCTCCGGAAGGTAAATGATGAACCAGGCATCAACTGGCAAACCAAGCATGCCACTTGAAAGATGAGATGATTTTCGTTGAAATCGATATAAAGATCACCGGAAGCGGATGCACGGTTTGCAAATGGCAAGCAAAACAAGAATGGCGCAAATCTGCCATTAACAGCATGATGCCACTTTGCAAGCAACAATTTATTAAGCTACTGCACCCAAACGTAACAACAAAGCACATGGCAGTGATCTACACATGATGCTCGACAAAAGATGAGCACTGAGCTACGGCTAGTTCACATCATAACAGGTTCAAACAAGCATGGCAAAAATGCTCAAAGTAACAGGCTGGACATGGCAAAAACAGTAACAGGTTGCAATGTTCAGAGCATCAAAACTACATGCTACAGGGACTTAAAATAGCAAAACATGGCATGGCATGAATCTACTCAAAGCCTATTTCAAAAGTCCCTTACTGACCATAAGCCAAAAAGGACTAGAAAATATATTAACACTCATGTCAATATTGAAAGTCTCGTTAACAGATTCAGCAACTTGACATGTCAAAAACTGATAACGAGATGGCATGTTAACAAGCTCAATGCACTCACTACAGAGCCTCAAATGATAAACTAAGCATACATACATCAAGAAGACCTGACATAGAAGACATACATGGCAAGAACAATAATATAGCCTATATGGGTCAACCATAACAAGCTAGGCAAAATTGAATAACCATATACAATCTGCCAGGAAACATTTGGTAGCAAAAGTAGAGCTCGATTGACTCAAGCTATGGCATCCCATAATTGCAAACAAAGGCATGGATGGATAGAGCAAGTCATGCTTTACAAAACACCCTTACTGAAGTATCTCAAACACTCTTAAGTTAGCTCATGAAACTATCTTCGAAGATGATCGAGAACTTTTAAGGGCTCATGAGAAGTTACGCTTTGAAAAGCTCAATCTTGAGCAAGAGCATGAGTTCGTAAAAGCAATCATTGATGATCTCCGTAAGAAAAGTTCTTCTTATATTGCCAAGCGTTTACTCTTATCTACCTACATGCCTCAAGTCAAGTCTAGTAACAAGAACAAGAAAGATTCTTCTTCTAGTAGTAACAATAACAATGCTAAACCAAATATTGTTGCTTCTAGTAGTTCTCTTGATTCCACTAATGATTCTCTTAGCCAAGTTACACTTGAGCAAAAAAACAACTTATTGAAGGGAATTATAGAGAAAGGTGTATACAAGAGTCTTGCCGGGAGTAAGCAATTTGAGGAAATTGTACGCAAGCAAGGAAGTCACCGAAAGAATCAAGGTGTTGGTTTTGAACGAAAGTTCAGTGCCAATGGAGTTGAGTGGGAAGAAGATCAATACCCCAAGACGAAGTTTGTTCCTCAACAAGAGAAGTATGATCCTACTTCCTTCAAGGGAACACAAGCACAAGATGATCTTCCACCACAAGACCACACGAACAAAGGCAAGGACAAGCTTCAAGAGGAGATTGATTGTAACGCCCCCGATGCGGCTATATCTCCCACGTGTCGAGGCACGACTTAGAGGCATAACCGCATTGAAAGCAATGTCGCAAGTGAGGTAATCTTCACACAACCCATGTAATAATTAAGGAAAGATACATAGTTGGCTTACAATCGCCACTTCACACGTACATAAATAAACATTCATCATTGAGTACACTCAAGGTCCGACTACGGAACCAAAATAAAGAAGATACCCCAAATGCTAACACAGATCCCGAATCGTCCCAAGCTGGGCACCACTCACGATCATCTAGAAGCGACACATAATAACGACCACGTTCCTCGTCGAACTCCCACTTGAGCTCGGTGGAATCACACCTGCTTGGCCTCATCGGAACCTGCAACTGAGTTTGGAAGTATCATGAGTCACGGGGACTCAGCAATCTCACACCCGAGATCAAGACTATTTAAGCTAATAGGAAGGACAAGGTAGTAAAGTGGAGCTGCAGCAAGCGACTAGCATTTATGGTGGCTACTTACATAAAGAGCGAGAAGAGAAGCAAAGCACGGTCGTAAAACTAGTAGTGATCAAGAAGTGATCTGAACTACTTACGTCGGACATAACTCCAACACCGTGTTCACTTCCGGACTCATGAGAAGAGACCATCACGGATACACCTTGGTTGATGTGTATTTTATTGAGGTCCACTTTAGGTTTTCTACAACGGACATTAACAAATTCCCATCTGCCTCATAACCGCAGGCACGGCTTTGAAAGATATTACCTGCGGGGTGTCCCAACAGCCCATTATAAGCTCTCACGGTCAGCGAAGGATATTCCTTCTACGGGAAGACCCGATCAATCTCGGAATCCGGACTACAAGACATCTCGGCAGCAATAAAACAAGTCCAGCAAAGCCGCCGGATGTGCCGACAAATCCTGATAGGAGCTGCACATATCTCGGTCTCGGGGCACACCGGATCGTCAAGCTTCCGGTAAGGCCAACCCGAGTTGCCCCTGGTAGCCGCCGCGGTGACAGTTTGGACCAACACTCGAAGGAGCACCGGCCGGGGTTAAAATAAAGATGACCCTTGAGTCTGCAGAACCCAAGGAAAAAGGCTTAGGTGACAAATGGTAAAACCAAAGTTGGGCCTTCTTTGGAAAAGTCTTATTCAAAGCGAACTGTCAAGGGGTCCCATAAATCACCCAACCGTGTAAGAGCATAAAATCAAGGAACATAACACCGGTATGGCGGAAACTAGGGTGGCAAGAGTGGAACAAAACACCGGGCATAAGGCCGAGCCTTCCACCCTTTACCAAGTATATAGATGCATTAATTATAGCAGATAGATATTGTGATATCCCCAACAAGTAAACATGTTCCAAAAGGAACAACATCTCCATGTTCAACAAGGAACAAACTTCAACTTCACTGCAACTAGCAGCGCTATAAGAGGGCTGAGCAAAGCGGTAACATAGCCAATCAGCGGTTTGCTAGGAAAGGATGGTTAGAGGCTGACATGGCAATATGGGTGGCATGATATAGCAAGTGGTAGGCATCGCAGCATAGGCATAGCAAAAGAAGCGAGCAACTAGCATAGCAAAGATAGAAGTGATTTCGAGGTATGATCATCTTGCGCAATGTTCTCGAGTTGTCGAAAGCTTGATCCTCGAAAGCGTTCTCAACAGGCTCCTCGTTCACGTACTCGTCTCCGACTCTACCCAAAGCAACAACACAAACAAAGGAACCACAATAAATCACGGTGCAATGCACAATCAACATGATGCAAAACATGACATGATATGCGGGATGCGATATGCAATGCTTATGTGAGCTCCGGAAGGTAAATGATGAACCAGGCATCAACTTGGCAAACCAAGCATGCCACTTGAAAGATGAGATGATTTGGTTGAAATCGATATAAAGATCACGGAAGCGGATGCACGGTTTGCAAATGGCAAGCAAAACAAGAATGGCGCAAATCTGCCATTAACAGCATGATGCCACTTTGCAAGCAACAATTTATTAAGCTACTGCACCCAAACGTAACAACAAAGCACATGGCAGTGATCTACACATGATGCTCGACAAAAGATGAGCACTGAGCTACGGCTAGTTCACATCATAACAGGTTCAAACAAGCATGGCAAAATGCTCAAAGTAACAGGCTGGACATGGCAAAAACAGTAACAGGTTGCAATGTTCAGAGCATCAAAACTACATGCTACAGGGACTTAAAATAGCAAAACATGGCATGGCATGAATCTACTCAAAGCCTATTTCAAAAGTCCCTTACTGACCATAAGCCAAAAAGGACTAGAAAATATAGTAACACTCATGTCAATATTGAAAGTCTCGTTAACAGATTCAGCAACTTGACATGTCAAAAACTGATAACGAGATGGCATGTTAACAAGCTCAATGCACTCACTACAGAGCCTCAAATGATAAACTAAGCATACATACATCAAGAAGACCTGACATAGAAGACATACATGGCAAGAACAATAATATAGCCTATATGGGTCAACCATAACAAGCTAGGCAAAATTGAATAACACGTATACAATCTGCCAGGAAACATTTGGTAGCAAAAGTAGAGCTCGATTGACTCAAGCTATGGCATCCCATAATTGCAAACAAAGGCATGGATGGATAGAGCAAGTCATGCTTTACAAAACACCCTTACTGAAGTATCTCAAAATATGCATAGATCTCTCGGTATCATCAAGTAAACATGGCATCAAAATCAGCTAAAACAGGGCTGAAATCAGCAACATTAGGACACCTACTTTGCATGCTTGTGCTAGTCACCACATAGATCACAAAAATACATGGCATATACCACTGGAAAGATGACATGGCATTTTACAAAACTCATGTAGGACTCTAATTCATAGGGTGCACATATTAATCATAGCAAAAATAACAAAAGTGCAACTTCTGATAAAAATCAGAAACTATCAGCACATTGCACTCTTCCAACAGCATTTCGGGCATCAAGATGAGCTCAAATGAAAATGATGCAATGGAATGAAATGATCTACTCTTGAGACGAACATTTTGACATATTATCTGCGAAAAATGGATCTCGGATCACGAAGATATAGCACGTTGAAAAATGCACGAAATTACAATGATGCAAATGACTTAGTGGAAAAAGAGGAGAAGAGGTCAGCGGCTCATGGCCTGCTCGAGGTTGGATCGGGCCGATCCGATCAGGTATGGCGGCTCTCGAGGCTTCGAGAGGCGCCCGAGCGAGGGGGCCGGGCCCGAGGTCGCCGGAGGGGGAGGAGGTCGGGCGTGAGGCTTGGCCGTGGCGAGGCGCATGGCAGGCGGCGGGCCGAGATCAGCGGCAGCAGGCAGCCGGACTCAGCGGGCGGAGGAGGAGGCGGAACGGGCGGCAGGTGAGCAGGCGGAGCGCCAGGAGCGAGCGCTGGCCTTCAGGCGGCCTTGTGAACTCTGTGAGCCAATCCGGGGCCCAGCCGAAGCAGCGTGTGAGCGCGGAGGAGGACACGTGGCGGCTCGGGATTGGCGAGGCGTGGCGTGAAATGTCGTGTGTGGGGGCGTGTCCGTATGTGAGGCAGATTTCTAGGGTTTGGGAAGGGATGATCCGGATTCGGGAGGTGTTTAAATAGGCATAGAGGAGCTAGGAGAGTCCAAATGAGGTGTAGTTTTCGCCCACACGATCGTGATCGAGCAGCGGAGAGCATGGAGGTGACTTAGATGGGTTATTGGGCTGTTTTGGAGGGTGTTGGGCTGCAACTTAAAAGAGGCCTTTCTTGAGAGTGCGGTTAACCGTTGGAGTACCAAGCGAGCTCAAATGACCGAAACTTGACCGGTGGTCTCCGGTGTTATACCAAGGCCACTAGACAAACCTCAGTCCATTTCGAGACGGTTTAATACCGCACGGAAAAAGCGTAAAAGGACCGCCGGGGAGATAGGAGTCTTGGGATTGCAAAGCGGACAATGGGAAAAATGCTCGGAATCATGAGGCGAACACGTATGCAAATCGATGCACATGATGACATAATATTAAATGCATGACATGGACAAAAAGCAACAAGGAGAAAACCCAACCACGGAGGAATATCATATATCAATGCGAAAATGGCAAGAGTCGGAGTTACAAATATGGAAAGTTACTTCGGGGTGTTACAACACTCCACCACTACAAGAGGATCTCGTCCGAGATCTAGGACTGAAAGAACTCCGGATACTCGAGCGGAGGTGATCCTCACGCTCCCGGTAGCTTCTCGGTTGGAATGGTGTGACCACTTCACTTTCAGGAATTTGATTGACTTGTTGCGAGTCTTGCGCTCGGTTTCTTCAAGAATAACAGCGGGTGCTCATGATAAGAGATCTTCTTGAAGGTCAATCTCTTGAAGTTGATAGTGCGTTCAGAGTCTTGAAGCACTTGCGAAGCTGTGACACGTGAAACACATCGTGCACGTTTGCAAAGTTGGATGGAAGCTCAAGTTGATAGGCGAGATCGCCTCTTTTCCCAATGATCTTGAAAGGACCCACGTATCTAGGGGCAAGCTTCCTTTGATCTTTGAGCGGCGAGTGCCTTTCATTGGAGAGCGGAGGTAGACATGGTCTCCGATTTCAAAAGTCACATCACGGTGCTTATCATCATAATAGCTCTTACGGCGCGATTACGGCGGCTTTGAGATTCTCACGAATGACTTGGCACATTTCTTACATACGTGATCAAGTCATTGCCAAGAAGTTGGCGTTCACTGTCTCGAGACCAATTGAGAGGAGTACGGCACTTTACGCCATAGAGAATTTCGAATGGGGCCTTGCCGAACTTCGCTTGGAAGCTGTTGTTGTAAGAGAACTTCGGCATAAGGAAGACAATCTTCCCACTTCATACGAAGGAAATGACACAAGCCACGAGCATATCTTCAAGGATTTGATTAACTCGCTCGACTTGGCCACTTGTTTGAGGATGGAAAGCTGTCTTTGAAAGCAGAATGTTGGTGCCCATGGCCTTACGAAAGAATCCCAAAACTTGGAGGTAAAGATGCTGCCACGGTGCGAAGAGATCACTTGTGGAATGCCGTGCAAGGAGACAATCTGGAGGTGTATAGCTCGCCAAGCGAGCTGCGATGATGGATTCTTTGATAGGAAGAAAATGAGCCACTTTAGTAACTTGTCAATGACAACGAAGATAGCATCATTTCCACGCTTGGACTTTGGAAAGCCGATCCACGAAGTCCATTTCAATATGATCAAACTTCCATTCGGGAATAGCAAGAGGTTGAAGGAGACCCGCTGGTCTTTGGTGTTACCTTTCACTCTTCTGCAGACATCACACTCATTCACGAATTGAGCAATTTCTCGCTTCATTCGAGTCCACCAATATGATTGCTTGAGGTCATGGTACATCTTCGTACTTCGGGATGAATGGATAGAAGCGAATTGTGAGCCTCGTTCATAATGACTTTTCGCAGATCACCCTTAGGAACCACAATCCGGTCCTCAAAACAGAGTGTCTTTGTCATCAACGGAAGCACTTGTACTTGAAATGCCCTTATCGATACCACGTTTCACTTTCTTCACCATGGTATCCGAGAAGTTGAGCCTCACGAATCTGATCTTCCAAAGTAGGAGATACTATGAGGTTGGCAAGAAAGCCTTGAGGAACAACTTGAAGATTCAACTTGCGGAAAGATTCACAGAGATCCGGTGAAAGGGCTTGAGGATTAGGCATTGCGATAAGCTTTCTGCTCAAAGCGTCTGCAATGACATTAGCTTTGCCGGAGTATACTCAATACTTGGGTTGTACTCTTGAATCATTTCGACCCATCGAGTGCACTGAGGTTGAGGTTAGGCTGAGTGAAGATGTACTTGAGACTCTTGTGATCAGTGAAAATGTCCACTTTCCTTCCCAACAAGAGATGTCTCCATGTAATCAATGCATGAACAACTGCCGCCAACTCAAGATCATGAGTGGGGTAGTTCTTCTCGTTGGGCTTCAACTGGCGAGAGGTATAAGCCACAACTCTCTTCTCTTGCATTAACACAGCACCGAGACCTTGAAGAGA
The DNA here is from genome assembly GCA_021605205.1 of Aegilops longissima. NCBI lineage: Eukaryota > Viridiplantae > Streptophyta > Magnoliopsida > Poales > Poaceae > Aegilops > Aegilops longissima. Next base: position 46,073 of record JAHIAM010007287.1, read on the forward strand.
AGCATCACGAAGACTTCATATGGCTTGGATTCATCGGGAGGAGTCGAGCAGGGAGCTGTGACGAGTTTCTCTTTGAGGGTATTGAAAGCAACGTCACACTCGGGAGACCGGACATACTTCACCGCTACGGAGAAGGTTGGAAAGAGGCTTTGCAATCTTGGAGAAGTTCTCAGCGAATCTTGACAATAGCTTGCAAGACCAAGAAAGCTGCGGAGCTGCTTGACATTCGAGGAGGTTCCCAATTCACAATTGCGGACACCTTCTCGGGATCAACAGCGATGCCCTTGGCAGAGATGATATGACCAAGATAAAGCACTTCATCAAGCCGAATTCACATTTGGAGAACTTAGCATAGAATTGGTACTCTCGAGCTTGTCTAGCACCAATCGCAAATGTTTGGCATGATCCTTCTTATTCTTGGGAAGACCAAAATATCATCAAGATAGACCAAGGCGAATTCATTGGTGTAGGGATTGAATATGAAGTTCATCATCAGAGAAAGTTGGAGGAGCATTGGCGAGGCGAAAGACATGACGGTATATTCATAAGAACCAAAGCTTGTTACGAATCTTGTCTTGGGAATATCTTGTTCACGAATCGAATCGATGATACCCCATCGAAGGTCAAGCTTAGAGAACAACTGTAGCACCTTTGAGTTGCTCGAAAAGCTCATTGATGTTGGGAAGTGGATACTTGTTCTTGATTGTCTTCTTATTCAATGGGCGATGTCGGCGCAAAAGTCGGTCCGTGCCATCCTTCTTCGGACAAAAGAACACCACAACCCCAAGGAGATGAACTCGGTCGATCAAACCAGACGCTCTTGTTCATCGAGCTGCTTCTTCAATTCCTTCAGCTCATCAGGTCCAAGCTTGTGGGGCGCTTGCAAGCGGGTTCGTGCGGGCTCAAGATCGATCTGAACTCAAGCGGCGATGAGGAGGCATACCGGAAGCTCTTACGGAAAGACATCTTGGTACTCTAAGCAATTGGAATCGAGAGATGGCATTCAATTCGCCCTTCTCATTGAGAGAAAACAACCGAATGGTTTCATCACGAGCGGCATAAATGATCACATCATTAGAAGAATGAGTCAATTGAATTTCCACAGCAGCACAATCAAGCTGAGCTTTGTCTTGATAAAGCGATCCATTCGAGAATAAGATCAATATCCGAGTCACCAGGACAAGCTGGTTTAGAAAGAAATCTATAATCGCCCATCTTGATAGAGACATCCGGAACCATGTAGCTTGCATTCATGCATTTACCGGAGAGACAAGCGCTAATGGTCTTGGCAAAACTTGGAAAGACAAATCATGCTTAGATGCAAATGGTTTAGAGATGAAACTAGCGATGCACCGGTGTCAAAAGAACTTTTGCGAGAATATCATTAACAAGAAGATTACCCATTAGCACATCTGAAGAATCCTCTGCTGAGCTGCATTCATCATATTGACCTTGGCATACTTTGGATTATGCTTGACCCTTTGCATTGCTGGAAGATTTCACGAGGAGGAGGCGGAAGGCGCCTCTGGTTGAAGCACTTGTTAGCATAGTGACCCTTCTGCGACACTTGTTGCAAGTGACCTCGAGAGCGGACGGTGGTAAGGAGCACTTGACCTTGGAGCTTGAGAATTAGACTTGTTACGATAGCTTGGGTTGGGTGGGTGGGAAGATCCACGGCCACTGAGTTCTTCTATTTGGTAAGGGTGTGGAGCGGAGGGAGGCGGAGTAAAACTTCTGCTGCTTGGCTGCCACTTGAGAGGACGAGGAGGACTGAACTGCATCCCTGATTCTCTTCTTAGAAGCCTCGCATTTGAGCTGAGCCGCTTCTTGCTTGAGAGCCATGTTGTAGAAATCATCATACTTATCTGGCTCAAACAGCACAAGAGGTAATTGCAGATCTTCTCTCAGACCACCTCTGAATTGGTAGATCATACTCCTTTCATCAGGTACATCTTGCTTAGCAAAACGAGCGAGCTTCTGGAACTGGATATTGTATTGATAGACAGACATGTTGCCCTGCTTGAGATTGCGGAACTCCTCACGCTTGCTCTCAACAACACTCTTCGGAATGTGATGAGCTCGGAAATCACGGCGGAACTCATCCCAGGTAATGACACGACCTCCTCTGGAATCTTTGTATTGCTGGAACCACTCAGCAGCTTGATCCTTGAGTTGAAACGATGCAAACTTGACAAAGTCCTCGGGTCGACATTGCTACTGATCAAAGTGCTTGCAGATGTCCACTAGCCAATCATCGGCGTCTGTTGCCTCAACACGAAGCGAAAGACTTGGTGATTAGCGAGGAACCCGAGAGTAGCAAAGTGTGGCTGATTGTTGCCTTGACCTTGATTGCCTTGATTGCCTTGCCCTGATGCGTTCTTGCAAGAGCTGCAAAATCATCGAGCATTGGCATTTGTGGCTGCCATGATAGCTTGCCGAGGCCTCTGGAGGCGGAGGCGGAGGTGGAGGTGGAGGTTCGGTGATCCCCATCATTGCGATCCGGATTCAGACGTGTTGGCGGAGCCATCTGAAGAGGTGACATCCGTTAGTCCTTTGATAGACAAATTGATAAGTAGAATCAGCGGATAGAAATTGCAACATATAGTCTTCACAATAAACATTGAACAAGAATGAGCGAATGAATTCAAAGTTAATCATCACACGTCCAATAAAGTGAGAAGCCACTTAGATAAAGATATGGAAACAACATCATCTTAGAAACAAATCGAAAATCACAATTGAAAACAAAGATTGGCTTCTAGAATGAGCGGAACAAACACATGATAGAGATTTCGCCCAAAGTGTTAGTGGTGGGGCCCACACGGACACGACGTATAGCGGACGTCACGAATGACTAACAAGGCGTCCCGAATCAGCATAGCCAAGGATTCTTTAAGGCGTCTCGCGACCACTTTGTAAATCGGCCGTGAATGGGCGGACCACTAGGCGTTGAACCCCAATCTCAAATCATACATCATCGGAAAGAATATCACGTAAGCTACTAGAATTCCCACCTATAAACTCCGAAACTTTACGGTTATGCAATCTGGTGTTGGGGATACAGGGGACACAAAATATATCACCCAAACTAACAATACCTAGATCCATTGTATCCATCCGTCAACACATAACCAAGAAATCCTCGGAAATCGTGTACCTCGACCTTGAAAAACATCCGTTATACAAGTCATGGCAATACTCCCTTTTCGCACGATCTTTGGGCTATCGGGGTTATCTCACCAACAAGCGCACAAAAGAGATTTCGATGTCGGCAAAACTCGGGTATTCGAGGCTGCAGCGATAAAATTGTGGCGACAACACCTCGGAGCTCAACTCCCGGGACAACGCCACAACCCCTAAATGTCGGGAGGCACCAAGAACAATGTTCTCGTCACAAAACCATCGAACGATTCCAAGATACCCACGTGATCCTAAAAAAAATTTAGTGAAATTTGAGAAGAGAAGAGTCAAAACTCTCGTCGGGATACCTCACCGAGGCTGACGAAGGGATGGGAAGTAAAAGAATCCTACTCTCCGATATATATAATCCTAAGACTCAAAACATTTTCCATTCTAGACTCAACAACGACAGCAAACAATCAAGTAGGGGCTCCTAAGTCGGGAAGGCTCGATTACCAACATAGCGCCCCGATGCGGCTATATCTCCCACGTGTCGAGGCACGACTTAGAAACATAACCGCATTGAAAGCAATGTCGCAAGTGAGGTAATCTTCACACAACCCATGTAATAATTAAGGGAAAGATACATAGTTGGCTTACAATCGCCACTTCACACGATACATAAATAAACATTCATCATTGAGTACACTCAAGGTCCGACTACGGAACCAAAATAAAGAAGATACCCCAAATGCTAACACAGATCCCGAATCGTCCCAAGCTGGGCACCACTCGATCATCTGGAAGCGACACAGTAACGACCACGTTCCTCGTCGAACTCCCACTTGAGCTCGGTGGAATCACACCTGGCCTCATCGGAACACTGCTGGTTTGGAAGTATCTGTGAGTCAGGGGACTCGACAATCTCACACCAGCGAGATCAAGACTATTTAAGCTAATAGGAAGGACAAGGTAGTAAAGTGGAGCTGCACAGCGACTAGCATTTATGGTGGCTACTTACATAAAGAGAGCGAGAAGAGAAGCAAAGCACGGTCGTAAAACTAGTAGTGATCAAGAAGTGATCTGAACTACTTCGTCGGACATAACTCCAACACCGTGTTCACTTCCGGACTCCGCGAGAAGAGACCATCACGGATACACACGCGGTTGATGTGTATTTTATTGAGGTCCACTTTAGGTTTTCTACAACGGACATTAACAAATTCCCATCGCCTCATAACGCATGGCACGGCTTTGAAAGATATTACCTGCGGGGTGTCCCAACAGCCCATTATAAGCTCTCACGGTCAGCGAAGGATATTCCTTCTCTGGGAAGACCCGATCAATCTCGGAATCCCGGACTACAAGACATCTCGGCAGCAATAAAACAAGTCCAGCAAAAGCCGCCGGATGTGCCGACAAATCGATAGGAGCTGCACATATCTCGGTCTCGGGCACACCGGATCGTCCAAGCTTAGGTGAGGCCAACCCGAGTTGCCCTGGTGGCCACGGCGGTGACAGTTTGGACCAACACTCGAAGGAGCACTGGCCGGGGTTAAAATAAAGATGACCCTTGAGTCTGCAGAACCCAAGGGAAAAAGGCTTAGGTGACAAATGGTAAAACCAAAGTTGGGCCTTCTGGAAAAGTCTTATTCAAAGCGAACTGTCAAGGGGTCCCATAAATCACCCAACAGTGTAAGGAGCATAAAATCAAGGAACATAACACCGGTATGGCGGAAACTAGGGTGGCAAGAGTGGAACAAAACACCAGGCATAAGGCCGAGCCTTCCACCCTTTACCAAGTATATAGATGCATTAATTATAGCAGATAGATATTGTGATATCCCCAACAAGTAAACATGTTCCAAAAGGAACAACATCTCCAAAGCAGCACAAGAGGTAATTGCAGATCTTCTCTCGGACCACCTCTGAATTGGTAGATCATACTCCTTTCATCGGTACATCTTGCTTAGCAAAGCAAGCGAGCCTCGGCTGGATATTGTATTGATAGCAGACATGTTGCCCTGCTTGAGATTGCGGAACTCCTCACGCTTGCTCTCAACAACACTCTTGAATGTGATGAGCTCGGAAATCACTGGCGGAACTCATCCTAGGTAATGACCGACCTCCTCTGGAATCTTTGTATTCTTGGAACCACTCGCGCTTGATCCTTGAGTTGAAGCGATGCAAACTTGACAAAGTCCTCGGTCGACATTGCTACGTCAAAGTGCTTGCAGATGTCCACTAGCCAATCATCGGCGTCTGTTGCCTCAACACGAAGCGAAAGACTTGGTGATTAGCGAGGCGGGAGAGTAGCAAAGTGTGGCTGATTGTTGCCTTGACCTTGATTGCCTTGATTGCCTTGCCCCGATGCGTTCTTGCAAGAGCTGCAAAATCATCGAGCATTGGCATTTGTGGCTGCCATGATAGCTTGCCGGGCCTCGGAGGCGGAGGAGGTGGAGGTGGAGGTTCGTGATCCCCATCATTGCGATCCGGATTAGGACGTGTTGGCGGAGCCATCTGAAGAGGTGACATCCGTTAGTCCTTTGATAGACAAATTGATAAGTAGAATCAGCGAATAGAAATTGCAACATATAGTCTTCACAATAAACATTCGAACAAGAATGAGCGAATGAATTCAAAGTTAATCATCACCGTCCAATAAAGTGAGAAGCCACTTGGATAAAGATATGGAAACAACATCATCTTAGAAACAAATCGAAAATCACAATTGAAAACAAAGATTGGCTTCTATAATGGCGGAACAAACACATGATAGAGATTTACGCCCAAAGTGTTAGTGGTGGGGCCCACACGGACCTGACGTATAGGGACGTCACGAATGACTAACAAGGCGTCCCGAATCAGCATAGCCAAGGATTCTTTAAGGCGTCTGCGACCATAATCGCCAGTGAATGGGCGGACCACTAGAGCGTTGAACCCCAATCTCAAATCATACATCATCCGGAAAGAATATCACGTAGCTACTAGAATTCCCACCTATAAACTCCGAAACTTTACGGTTATGCAATCGGTGTTGGGGATCGAGGGACACAAAATATATCACCCAAACTAACAATACCTAGATCCATTGTATCCATCCGTCAACACATAACCAAGAAATCCTCGGAAATCGTGTACCTCGACCTTGAAAAACATCCGTTATACAAGTCATGGCAATACTCCCTTTTCGCCACGATCTTTGGCTATCGGGTTATCTCACCAACAAGCGCACAAAAGAGATTTCGATGTCGGCAAAACTCGGTATTCGAGGACTAGCGATAAAATTGTGGCGACAACACCTCGGAGCTCAACTCCCGGGACACTGCCACAACCCCTAAATGTCGGAGGCACCAAGAACAATGTTCTCGTCACAAAACCATCGAACGATTCCAAGATACCCACGTGATCCTAAAAAAAATTTAGTGAAATTTGAGAAGAAAGAGTCAAAACTCTCGTCGGGATACCTCACGAGCGCGAAAGGGACTGGGAAGTAAAAAAATCCTACTCTCCGATATATATAATCCTAAGACTCAAAACATTTTCCATTCTAGACTCAACAACGACAAAACAATCAAGTAGGGGCTCCTAAGTCGGAAGGCTCGATTACCAACTTAACGCCCCGATGCGGCTATATCTCCCCGTGTCGAGAGCACGACTTAGAGCATAACCGCATTGAAAGCAATGTCGCAAGTGAGGTAATCTTCACACAACCCATGTAATAATTAAGGGAAAGATACATAGTTGGCTTACAATCGCCACTTCACACGATACATAAATAAACATTCATCATTGAGTACACTCAAGGTCCGACTACGGAACCAAAATAAAGAAGATACCCCAAATGCTAACACGAGATCCCGAATCGTCCCAAGCTGGGCACCACTACTGATCATCTGAAGCGACATAGTAATGCGACCACGTTCCTCGTCGAACTCCCACTTGAGCTCGGTGGAATCACCTTGCGCCTCATCGGAACACTGCCTGAGTTTGGAAGTATCACGTGAGTCAGGGGACTCACAATCTCACACGCGAGATCAAGACTATTTAAGCTAATAGGAAGGACAAGGTAGTAAAGTGGAGCTGCACAAGCGACTAGCATTTATGGTGGCTACCATAAAGAAGCGAGAAGAGAAGCAAAGCACGGTCGTAAAACTAGTAGTGATCAAGAAGTGATCTGAACTACTTACGTCGGACATAACTCCAACAGTGTTCACTTCCCGGACTCCACGAGAAGAGACCATCACGGATACACGCGGTTGATGTGTATTTTATTGAGGTCCACTTTAGGTTTTCTACAACGGACATTAACAAATTCCCATCGCCTCATAACTGCGAGCACGGCTTTGAAAGATATTACCTGCAGGGTGTCCCAACAACCCATTATAAGCTCTCACGGTCAGCGAAGGATATTCCTTCTCGGGAAGACCCGATCAATCTCGGAATCCGGACTACAAGACATCTCGGCAGCAATAAAACAAGTCCACAAAAGCCGCCGGATGTGCCGACAAATCCGATAGGAGCTGCACATATCTCGGTCTCGGGCACACCGGATCGTCAAGCTTAGGTAGGCCAACCCGAGTTGCCCTGGTAGCCACGCGGTGATGATTTGGACCAACACTCGAAGGACACTGGCGGGGTTAAAATAAAGATGACCCTTGAGTCTGCAGAACCCAAGGGAAAAAGGCTTAGGTGACAAATGGTAAAACCAAAGTTGGGCCTTCTGGAAAAGTCTTATTCAAAGCGAACTTCAAGGGGTCCCATAAATCACCCAACGTGTAAGAGCATAAAATCAAGGAACATAACACGGTATGGCGGAAACTAGGGTGGCAAGAGTGGAACAAAACACCAGGCATAAGGCCGAGCCTTCCACCCTTTACCAAGTATATAGATGCATTAATTATAGCAGATAGATATTGTGTTATCCCCAACAAGTAAACATGTTCCAAAAGGAACAACATCTCCATGTTCAACAAGGAACAAACTTCAACTTCACGCAACTAAGCAGCTATAAGAGGGCTGAGCAAGCGGTAACATAGCCAACCAACGGTTTGCTAGGAAAGGATGGTTAGAGGCTGACATGGCAATATGGGTGGCATGATATAGCAAGTGGTAGGCATCGCAGCATAGGCATAGCAAAGCGAGCAACTAGCATAGCAAAGATAGAAGTGATTTCGAGGTATGATCATCTTGCTGCAATGTTCTCGAGTTGTCGAAAGCTTGATCCTCAAAGCGTTCTCAACAGGCTCCTCGTTCACGTACTCGTCTCCGACTCTACCCAAAGCAACAACACAAACAAAGGAACCACAATAAATCACGGTGCAATGCACAATCAACATGATGCAAAACATGACATGATATGCGGGATGCGATATGCAATGCTTATGTGAGCTCCGGAAGGTAAATGATGAACCAGGCATCAACTTGGCAAACCAAGCATGCTACTGGAAATATGAGATGATTTCGGTTGAAATCGATATAAAGATCACCGGAAACGGATGCACGGTTTGCAAATGGCAAGCAAAACAAGAATGGCGCAAATCTGCCATTAACAGCATGATGCCACTTTGCAAGCAATAATTAATTAAGCTACTGCACCCAAACGTAACAACAAAGCATATGGCAGTGATCTACACATGATGCTCGACAAAAGATGAGCACTGAGCTACGGCTAGTTCACATCATAACAGGTTCAAACAAGCATGGCAAAAATGCTCAAAGTAACAGGCTGGACATGGCAAAAACAGTAACAGGTTGCAATGTTCAGAGCATCAAAACTACATGCTACAGGGACTTAAAATAGCAAAACATGGCATGGCATGAATCTACTCAAAGCCTATTTCAAAAGTCCCTTACTGACCATAAGCCAAAAAGGACTAGAAAATATAGTAACACTCATGTCAATATTGAAAGTCTCGTTAACAGATTCAGCAACTTGACATGTCAAAAACTGATAACGAGATGGCATGTTAACAAGCTCAATGCACTCACTACAGAGCCTCAAATGATAAACTAAGCATACATACATCAAGAAGACCTGACATAGAAGACATACATGGCAAGAACAATAATATAGCCTATATGGGTCAACCATAACAAGCTAGGCAAAATTGAATAACACGTATACAATCTGCCAGGAAACATTTGGTAGCAAAAGTAGAGCTCGATTGACTCAAGCTATGGCATCCCATAATTGCAAACAAAGGCATGGATGGATAGAGCAAGTCATGCTTTACAAAACACCCTTACTGAAGTATCTCAAAATATGCATAGATCTCTCGGTATCATCAAGTAAACATGGCATCAAAATCAGCTAAAACAGGGCTGAAATCAGCAACATTAGGACACCTACTTTGCATGCTTGTGCTAGTCACCACATAGATCACAAAAATACATGGCATATACCACTGGAAAGATGACATGGCATTTTACAAAACTCATGTAGGACTCTAATTCATAGGGTGCACATATTAATCATAGCAAAAATAACAAAAGTGCAACTTCTGATAAAAATCAGAAACTATCAGCACATTGCACTCTTCCAACAGCATTTCGGGCATCAAGATGAGCTCAAATGAAAATGATGCAATGGAACGAAATGATCTACTCTTCGAGACGAACATTTTGACATGTTATACGCGAAAAATGGATCTACGGATGCGAAGATATAGCACGTTGAAAAATGCGAAATTACAATGATGCAAATGACTTAGTGGAAAAAGAGGAGAAGAGGTCAGCGGCTCATGGCCTGCTCGAGGTTGGATCGGGCCGATCGATCGGTATGGGCTGGCTCGGCTTCGCGAGGCGCCCGGCGAGGCCGAGATCGCCGGAGGAAGAGGTCTTGCCGTGATGCCTGGCCAGCGAGCGAAGGCGAGGCAGCGAGATCCAGCGGCAGGCAGCGGACTCAGCGAGGCGGAGGAGGCGAGCCCGGCCGGCAGGCAAGCGGGCGCCAGCCGGGAGGCAGCTCGGGCCTTCAGGCAGCTTGAGAGCTCTGTGAGCCAATCCGGCCAGCAGGCAGCTGAGGGGAGGAGGACACGTGGCGGCTCGGGATTGGGGGTGGCTGAAATGTCTGGCTGTGACAGACGTGTCCGTTGTGAGCAGTTCTAGGGTTTGGGAAGGGATGATCCGGATTCGGGAGGTGTTTAAATAGGCATAGAGGAGCTAGGAGAGTCAAATGAGGTGTAGTTTTACGCCCACGATCGTGATCGAGCGACGGAGAGCATGGAGGTGACTTAGATGGGTTATTGGGCTGTTTTGGAGGGTGTTGGGCTGCAACTTAAAAGAGGCCTTTCGAGAGTCGGTTAACGTTGGAGTACCAAGCGAGCTCAAATGACCGAAACTTGACCGGTGGTCTCGGTGTTATACCAAGGCCACTAGACAAACCTCGGTCCATTTAGAGGCGGTTTAATACCCGCTACGGAAAAAGCGTAAAAGGGCGCCAGGGGAGATAGAGTCTTGGGATTGCAAAAGCGGACAGCGGGAAAAATGCTCGGAATCATGAGGCGAACACGTATGCAAATCGATGCACATGATGACATAATATAAAATGCATGACATGGACAAAAAGCAACAAGGAAAACCCAACCACGGAGGAATATCATATATCAATGCGAAAATGGCAAGAGTCAGTTACAAATATGGAAAGTTACTTAGGGTGTTACATTGATGCATTTGAAGAAGCACCTAAGGCCTTGGTCAAGTGGGTTCCCAAGACTACGTCAAGTTCTACTTCATCAAGCACAACTACTACACAAGGATTCCCATCAATATGATGTGGATCGAAGAAGAAGAACTAGAGAGTTCTTGAGGGTGACTCACCAACATTTTCACTCATATCATTATGGCAAGGACAAGTGCAATCATCTTCCATATCTTGCACGAGTTCAAGGAGTCACAAACCCTCATGTTGGTAAGGCAAGGGACAAGGTATTGAAAGTGCAACTCACTCCAAAGGATTGCTCCAAGAGATCTACATCAACATTGAGCATCCACATCTTCAACACCTACATGAAGTCATCATCGACAAAACCCAAGGTTAGTTTATACCTCTAAGGGGGGATCTCACATCTAGGGGGAGCTTAACTCTAAGAATTGAGTCAAAGCAACTCTAATGATGTGAACACATAAATGCTTTGTGTAAAAGTGGTAACCCCACTTGAGCTTAAACGATGAGTATGACCTATGATCAAATGTTGTCATTTGACTCCTAAGTCAATATACTCATATATAGATGACCTAGTCATCGCCAATTGTTTGATAGATGCTAGAATTGGTTGTGCATGCTTTGACACATATTTCATTTATCATTTTATTGTGTGAGCATGTTGGTTGCATATTTTTACTCATTCGAGGACATACACTTGTTGTTTTGCTTGATTGGCTTCTTTTTCTTTGGCCAAGTGGATGGACAAGAATGCCTAAGAACCTTCTCTAGCTATCTATGCTTTTCTCGTCTCAAACTCTATTCATGCTACATCACAAAATTTGATCAAGTCGATTCGAACCACTCGTGTGAGGAGCACTTTCGGAGTCCCGATTAGTCATAGACTTAAACTTCCAAAACTTCTTTGTGATTTTTAGTGCGCGATTCCTCCATTTCGGTCATCACAGAGATCACTAAGTCGATCTAGGTTTTCAATCTCGGTGCAACCGATTTGAACTTCGGTCACACGAGTTGATGTAGCTGATAGCGATTATGCATCTCGGTGCCACGAGTTGTTCCACTCGGTCACACCAGCGATGTCGAGCTATATATTCACAGGGCAAATTTTGGAAAACTTTCTCGAAACTCCTCGCGCGCATAGCTCGCTTTGCCTACTAGGTCTCGGATCGCCGACTTATCGCGCCGCCTCCTGTCCTGGTCTCCTTGCCGTCAGCGAATTCTTCTCCACGTTCTTCTTTGTAGCGAGTTCACCCGAACTAGGGTATGAACTCGATCACGTGATATCCTCGTCGATTCTCGGCACATTGTGTTCGTAATGCATCTTGCCACGATTGAAACACTTCTATCCGATCAAAACAATCCTTAGAATAGGTATGATTCGAAAATTTAGGGTTAGGTTTCCATGAAAACCATCTCGGACCCACGAGTTGAAAAACTCGGTCCCGATTGGCTAACGCCATTGCACTAGTAAGTCTCGATCGTGAGAATTATAATCGGTGTGACCGATTTTAGAACTTTTGAAACCCTAGCAGTCTCGGTGCCCGAGCTGTGACTCGATCGCCAGAGTTCACTAGTTTGGATTCCAAAACTGCCCGGTATCACGAGTTTGAAAATCGGTAGATCGAAATGCTTTACGTGGAAAACTAAAACTAAGTTTTTGAATCATTCTTTACAAAAATATCTGCATTTTGTGATGCTCATCCACTCTACCTCATCTATAACTATTCACGGTCGGATCGGTGTGTGCAGCATGTCGGACCAAAGAGACGCAGAACAAGTCGGAAGACCAGATTCACATGAGTGAGGCACTAGTCCCTCTAGCAGCTCGAGATGAGGGGCGAAGCACTCCCGACAATTTGCCCAAGGCTGCCACAAGGACAAGAAGAAAACCTTAGAGTGCGAGGATGAGGATTATGTGGTAGTTGAGGATAAGGCGAGTTCAAAGAAGAAATCTTGAAGAAGAGTACAACTCAAGCTGCGGTAAAGCGGACATGAAGATCAAAAGACACTGCGGTGAACAACCAATGTCCAAAGCGAGTCTCTACTCAATCTTCTTTGGAATCCCAACCCAAAGATCCGATCTTCTTGAAGGAAAGAAAAGAAAGGAAAGGTCGAAGACCATGGCGAGTGATTTGGAAGCCTTCTATGATGGAGGAAGAGGAAGAAGAAGAGGTTCTTGAACCGCACCCAAGGCACAAAAGGCGATGGGTGATGCCATAAAGTCGAGGCTGCAACTTCAAAGCCCAAAGCTGGCCCCAAGCCAAGAGTGCACAAAGAAATACCGAGGAGTATACCGGATTTGAGAAGAACAAGGCCCCAATGCGATGTTGCTTGTGAGGAAGATAAAGAAGGCAGATCTTAAGAGCTCAAACCCAAGATTCAGACCACAATGATGCTCATCATGTGGTGAGAACATGAAGATCATGAGAGATCTAGGGTTGAGGCTATGGAAGAGTCGAGATCCATATGCCACCGGAGGAGGACTGCTGTAGATTACAAGTTCCACACCAAGGAGCGGCGGGACTTCTATGAGACCATCTTATTGGATAAAAGCCCATAGTTTGTGATATGAGGTGGGTCATTGGACCTACATTAGGAGAATCAGAACACTATCTAGGTGTATGGACGCTTGGTCGTGTGGAGTTCAGATTTTGTTGGTGAAGCTCACAAGCTGGAATGCGAGCTCATTTGCAATTCTACTCCTGACACATTTCTATCGGATGGAAGGATAGTTTGGATGTCTAAAGGAGCGAGATACCGTCAACCATAGAGGAATGGGCAAGTCGATCAATGCCCCCAAGGAGAGTGAAAATGACTTGGACATTTATGCCAAGAAGAAAATGGATCACAACTCAATGTCACAGGATGTATAAGGAGATCACGATGATGCACTTGAGACTTTCAAGTTTGGATCAATTCATTTTCTTCTGTCGGGCTGCCTACGATCAAGCTGGATCCTAAGGCACACTCTGTTGCCCAAATCGGTGACCACAACATGATCGGAGGGCATGCAATTAATTTGCTTCACATTTTTGATGTGCCCCAAAATTCAAGGTC
>JAHIAM010007288.1:0-40002 GCA_021605205.1 Aegilops longissima
CTGTTGGTTGCCTTGCCATGCCATGTATTGCTCTGTGGTGAGTGGTTCAAGCTCACCAACATGCCTACTTATCGTTGTTCCTGCCATGTATGAATCTGTAATATAACTTGCCATGTTTACATGGGTGCCATCATATCTTCTGGTCCTTTTTGGCTCATGGTCAGTAAGGGACTTTTGTTCTATGCTTTGAGTAGATTCATGCCATGCCTTTTTTTTGCCATGATAAGTTCCTGTAACATGTTGTTTGATAGCTCTAAACATTGCAACCTGATGTTATTTTCTGCAAAGTCTGAAACTGTTAATATATGCAATCTTGCCATGTCCTTTTGAGCATGTTCTAGTGATTTCGGGAGATAGCTCAGTGTTCATGTTTTGTAATGATTTACCTGTACATCATGCTCATGCCTTTATTTTCTTGTTGAGGTCCTGTAGCATGTTGTTTTGATGCTTGCAATATGCCTAGTTGCTGTTTTGGACAGATTTTTGTCATGACTTGTATAGGGTGTATGTGTTGAACCGTTGCTCCGTTTTGAGTGTGCTCCATATGAAACTTGCTTGATTTTGCATGTAGTTTCATATTATCATGTTGCATTCATGTTTTGAGGTGTTTGCTTGATGTTTTTATGCATTTTGCATCAATGCCATGTTTAACTTGTTTTGCTCATATCTTCTAGGCCGTAGCTCCGAATTTAATGAACTTTATATGTAACTTGACTAGAATTTCGTGTAGATCATCGTGGTGCATCTTAACTTGCTGTTTAACAACTTTAACTTAAGGTTTATTCAGATCTGGACCAATTTCGAAATTTGCATGAGGACTTACCGGAATTGTTATATGTTGTTCCCGGCCTCATTTAAACTTGCTTTGTTGTGTTGCTCTTGTTTGCATCATCTCTTGCCATGAGTAGCTTCATGTAGCTTTGTCATGCATCATGCTTGTTGTGCATCATGTCTTGTTCATGTGTGATGTGTTTACTTTGTTGTGTGCTTCTTCTTGTTAGTTCCTGTTTCGTTGCGATCGTGAGGATTCGTTTGTCTACGCTTGGTTCGGCTTCATCCGTTCGTCTTCTTCATGGACTCGTTCTTCTTACTAGCGGGATTTCAGGCAAGATGACCGCTACCCTAGATCTCACTACTATCATTGCTATGCTAGTTGCTTCGTTCTATTGCTATGCTGCGCTACCTATTACCTGTTCCTCAAGCCATCCCAAATTGCCATGAACCTCTAACTCGTTGTCACCCTTCCTAGAAAACCGTTGTTTGGCTATGTTACCGCTTTGCTCAGCCCCTCTTATAGCGTTGTTAGTTGCAGGTGAAGATGAAGTTTGTTCCTTGTTGGAACATGGAGATGTTGTTCCTTGTTGGAACATGTTTACTTGTTGGGATATCACAATATATCTTATTTAATTAATGCATCTATATACTTGGTAAAGGGTGGAAGGCTCGGCCTTATGCCTGGTGTTTTGTTCCACTCTTGCCACCCTAGTTTCTGTCATATCGGTGTTATGTTCCCGGATTTTGCGTCCCTAACGCGGTCGGGTGATTTATGGGACCCCCTTGACAGTTCGCTTTGAATAAGAATTTTCCAGCAAGGCCCAACATTGGTTTTACCATTTGCCTCACCTATGCCCTTTTCCCTTGGGTTTCGGAGCCCAAGGGTCATCTTTATTTTAGCCCCCGGGCCGGTGCTCCTTCGAGTGTTGGTCCGAACCGAAGCAAGATCTTGGGGCCACCACGGGCAACTCGAGGTTGGTTTTACTCGTAGCTTGACTTATCCGGTGTGCCCTGAGACCGAGGTACGTGCGACTCCTATCAGGATTTGTCGGCACATCCGGCGGCTTTGCTGGTCTTGTTTTATTCTTTGTCGAAATGTCTTGTAGCCGGATTCGAGACTGATCGGGCCTTCCGGGAGAAGGAATATCCTTCGTTGATCGCGAGAGCTTATCATGGGCTAAGTTGGGACACCCTGCAGGGTTTGAACTTTCAAAGCCGTGCCGCGGTTATGTGGCAGATGGGAATTTGTTAATATCCGGTTGTAGTAAACTTGAAGCAAACTCTTCTAAAATACACCAACCGTGTATGCGTAACGTGAGTGTCTCTTTTCGGGTGGATCGAGAGGAGAACACGGTTTCTGGGTTATGTTTGACGTAAGTAGGAGTTTCAGGATCACTTCTTGATCATTACTAGTTGACGACCGTTCCTTTGTTTCTCTCCTCGCTCTCATTTGCGTATGTTAGCCACCATATATGCTTAGCCGCTGCTGCAACCTCACCACTTTACCCCTTCCTTTCCCTTTAAGCTTTGCTAGTCTTGATACCCATGGTAATGGGATTGCTGAGTCCTCGTGGCTCACAGATTACTACACCACCAATTGCAGGTACAGGTTATGCGATGATCATGACGCGAGAGCGATGTTTGCTTGTATTGGAGTTCTTCTTCTGCTTCTTCTTCGATCGGGGATAGGTTCTAGGTCGGCAGCCTGGCTAGCGAGGTGGATGTCGTTTGAGTTTCTTTTATGTTTCATCCGTAGTCGGATGTTGATCTTGTATATGATGTTGATGTATTCTTGTGGCATTTGGGCCTTATGTATGTATCCCCATCTATTATGTAATGTTGATGTAATGATATCCACCTTGCAAAAGCGTTTCAATATGCGGGTCTATCCTTGGTGGGACCGTCGAGTTCTTTTTGGATAGGGTCGCATATTGGGCGTGACAAGTTGGTATCAGAGCCTCGACCGACCCTAGGAGGCCCATTGATTGATCGTGTAGTTTGGCCGATGTTGAGTCTAGAATAAACTGTTTTCAGAGTTTAGTTATATCGGAGAGTAGGAATTCTTTTTACTCCTCTGCCCCTTCGTCGCTCCGGTGAGGAATCTTGACGTAGGTGTTTTGAACTACTCCTCTTCCCCTTCAAATTTTCCTTTAGGATCACGCAGTTGGTTTTCCGATCGTTGTTCCTCAACTCTTTTCATCCGGTGCATTTCTCGTCAAGTCGACTCGACCATCTTCATCTTTGCCAAGTTCAATCCTCAGTTGTTTTCTTTTCCCACCCACCCACCCTTTTTCTTCTCGGAACCGGAGTCTGTAATCGAGTATCCATCCTACTCGTGCGAAGTCTTTGCTTTCTTTCCTCAATGATTTCAACCGGTGTTTCCTCTTCAAGATATTCGTCGGTTCCCCCTTCCAAGTTGCCTTTGTTTTTCCCGCCCTCCCACCCTATTATTCCCGGAGTTCGAGTTTCTTCCGACCATCAATTCCATTCGTGTGGAGCCTCTTCAGTCTTCCCTCAATTATTTCAACCGGTGAATTCTCATCTTGTTCGTCATTCTTCATCCCTTTCTTTTTCCGGTGCACTCAATTCAAGTTTTTCGGGTTAATCATATTCTTTTCCTTCGAAGTGCTCTCTTTGCTCGTTCGCCTCTCGCCAGTTTATCCTTCCGGAGTGATGAAGACATCTAAGGAGATTCGTCTGTGTTCCAATTAATTCGAGGTTGTCACCTCATTCTTATATTTCAATTGTTCCGGTGCATCATCTATCTGTTCAACATCCCTTTCCAACGGTGTTATCTCTTCAGTGGGCCCTAACCCACAGGTCTTTTCCCAGGATCTTACCTGACCCTTCTATTTCCCCGGAGTTATTCTCAAATTCTTTTCGGAGTTTGACGTAAGTATGAATTTCATCAGTCAGATGCCATCTCCAAGATCGCTTTCAAATTCTTTTCATCTCGGGTTCTACCTTTCCTCTTTTTCATTATTCCGGAGTACCTCAACAATTTTGATGGTGTTTCTCGTCGTCATTCTCAACTTTGAAGATCGAGTAGAGTTTCTCTTAAATCTTGTCCATTCCCCCGGAGATTCGCGGTGCTAGCTCGATGTTATCCTATCTAATTGTTTTCAGTCATGCAATTCTTTTCATCCATCCGGAGCATTTCAGGAGTTGCTTTCCGTCTCGATCATCCGGAGGCCATCTTTTCAGAAGATTTCTTCGTTCCAAGTTTTCAAAGTCGTTCGCCAATTACTCTATATCCGCGCCCCTTCGTTCGTATCAATATTCTTCCGGTGCTTCGTTCAAGTATTCTTCTGTCAGTTCGCGATCTCTTTGTTCTCTTGTATTTTAATTCCCTCAAGTATCTCCGTGCTTCTCAAATTCTTCCCGGTGATTCATTCTCTTTCATCAGTCATTTTTCTAATTCTTACGGTGGTTCGTTCAAGATTCTTTTTCCTTGATTATCATTTTAATCCATTCGTTCTTTCGAATCCTACCGGTGGTTCATGAAGACCTTCTCAAGGTGGCGCTATGTCACTTCTCAATCCTTTTTCAAGAAGAATAAGTTGCATGCCAAATCCATTGCTTGTCATCAATTTAAATTTGATGAAGGATAAGCATACAATAAATCTTATTCTTATTTCCTCCTAGTGATTAATCCCTTCCTCGGAGTTTGTTCTTGATGAATAAATTCTAGTTCCAAGTGTTTTCATCTTTTCTTTTCTGGAGTTCAATTTTCTCGGCCTTTTCGTCGGAACCTCCATCTAAATCATCGCAAGGCTTTAGTCTTATTCTCTCTTCCTTCATTTTATCTCATCATCCTTTTGTTACCGGAGTTCTTCACGGTGGATCGTCATGATTTAATTCATTCTTCAAGAGTTCATCTATGTTCTTTTGGAGGAGCTCAAGTATCTTTCTTCTTGCATATCAAAGTGCAATTAATTCTCCGTATTCTTTTGAAGTGGAGTTTTGCATTTCTTCGTTCTTCTCAGCTATTTAATCTTTTCCGCTTGTGGTCGGCGATCAGCTCATAATTTCTGAGATGTTATCCATAAGCCCACAACAAGCTTATTCTTTCGTTGTTGATTTTCTCAACAATTTCGTTCAATCCTTCTTTATAAGTTCTTGTCATTCCACTATTTCAATTCTTCTGGAGGCATTGTGTTGTTCATCTCGTCAAGTTTCATCCCATCTTGTGAAGTTCATGTTCTAATCCTTCCATTTTCAGCCGGAGTACTGCCTAAATCCTTTCAGTCTTATCCGTTTATTTTCTCATTCTAACCACTCCGGTTAGAACGAGTGCTTTCATAGTCTATCTGATTTCGGGAGCTTTCGATTCTCGTCATTCTCGTCGTTCCTCTCTTCTTCTCGAGCGCTCTTGATTCTTTGCTTCTTATCTTGAGTTCTTGTTTCACCTCATCCTTTTTTCTCTTCCGTCTCGGTCCTAAGATCTCGGGACGAGATCTCTTGTTAGTGGAGGAGTGTTGTAACGCCCCGGATTCGATGCGCCAGGTGTCCTTCAGTTATTCGTCGGCGTTGCCATGTCATGTGCTTGTGTGTTGCACTTTGCCACGTCATCATCTGCATTTCATATCATGTCATCATGTGCATCTCATTTTGCATACGTGTTCGTCTCATGCATCCGAGCATTTTCCCCGTTGTCCGTTTTGCAATCCGGCACTCCTATGTCTCCCGGCGCTCCCTTTTACCTCTTTTCGTGTGCGCGTGTTAAATGTTCTCGGAATGGGTTGAAGCTTGGCTTGCGGTCTTATTATAGTGTAGACAGAGCGCCTGTCAAGTTTCGTCGCATTTGGAGTCCATTTGATAGCCCAACCGTCATGTATAGCGGTATCGTTATCGGTACCTTTGTCGGACGTTTCGGCTTCCGAAACTGCCGCCGGACGGCACCTCTCTTCTCTCCCCTCAGTCCAGACCCTCTCGTCACAGCCCACCTAGGCCTGCCTAACCCCCCTCTCGATCGGGTCCGTCGGATTGCGATCGGAGGCTCCGAAACCCCTCCAAAATCCTCAAACCCTAGTCCCTACCCTTTATATACACCTTCCCCTTCCATTTTTGGCAGCCTACCCCCCTCTCCTCCTCGTTTTCACCGCCTCCTCCCACCTCGAGGGCCGCGCCGCCGCCTCCCCCCTCCAGATCCGGCGCGCCCCAGCTCCCTCCGCCAAGTGGCGCGCCCCCACTGGCCTCCGCCGCCGCAGCCAACGCCCCGGGCCAACCGGAAGGCGCCACGTCCACCCGCGCCTTCCAGCCGCCTTCGCTGGAGCCCCGCCCGCCCGCGCCGGGCTAAACGGGCCGTCGCCAGCCCAGCCCGGCTCCCTCGCCGCCTCGCCTCGGTCTCGATCGCGCCGCCACCTCCACGCCGGACGCCGCCGCCTCGGTTCGCCTCGCCGCCGTCCTCTATCGCCGCCGCCCGGCCGGCCGACCCAGCCGAGCGCTCCGCGCCTCCTTCTTCTCCCTCCGCCCTAGCTCCTCTAACTCCCTCTCGCGTGCCTGCGAGCCGCCGGAGCCGCAAGACGCCGCCGCGGAGTCCTCCAAGCGACCTCCGTGACCGGATCCGGCCGATCCCCACCGGATCCGCGTGCCCGCCGTCGGCCCAGGCTCGGCCCGCCTCGTCTCAACTTTCGCGGGCGGCACGGGATCCGCCGCCGCCGTCGTCCGCTTCGGGATCGGGCGCGGCCTCGCCCGCTCGATCTACTCCCTCCGTCGCCGCGTGGGCCCCGCAGCCCAGCCAGCTCCCCGCGGCCCAGCTCCTCCCCGGCCCAGCGCAGTGCCAAGGCCGGCCCATCGCCTCCTCTACCAACCTGGGCCGAGCCCGATGTGAGCGCCCCATCTAACCCCTTGCCCTGCGCGTGTTTTAACTATTTAGCGCTCACTTGTTTTTTTTCGAAAAACTGCTAAGTCCCGAATCTGTGATATTTCTATGCATCTTTCATCATGCCATAACTCTGTCATCGTTGCTCCGTTTCATGCATGTAATATGTCAAAATGTTCGTCTCGATGAGTAGATCATTTCATCTCATTGCATCATTTTCATTTGAGCTCATCTTGATGCCCGAAATGCTGTTGGAAGAGGGCTATGTGATGTTAGTTTCTGTTTCTTAACAGAACATGCACTTTTGTCATTTTTGCCATGATTGATGTGTGCATCCTATGAACTTGAGCCCTACATGTGTTTTGTAATATGCCATGCCATCTTTCCAGGGGTGTATGCCATGTATTTTTGTGATCTCTGTGGTGACTAGCACAAGCATGCAAACTAGGCTTCCTGATGTTGCTGATTTCAGCCCTGTTTTGCTGATATTTTTATGCCATGTTAACTTGATGCTACAGAGAGTTCCATGCTTATTTTGAGATACTTCAGTAAGGATGTTTTGTTAAAAATGTCTTGCTCTATCCAGCCATGCCCTTGTTTGCAATTATGGAGTGCCATAGCTTGAGTCAATCGAGCTCTACTTTTGCTATAAAATGTTCCTGGCAGATTGTTTACATGTTATTCAATTTTGCCAAGGTTGTTGTAGTTGATCCAAGCATGCTATGATGTTGTTCTTGCCATGTATATCTTCTATGCCATGTCTTCTTACTGTTGGTTGCCTTGACATGCCATGTATTGCTCTGTGGTGAGTGGTTCAAGCTCACCAACATGCCTACTTATCGTTGTTCCTGCCATGTATGAATCTGTAATATAACTTGCCATGTCTACATGGGTGCCATCATATCTTCTGGTCCTTTTTGGCTCATGGTCAGTAAGGGACTTTTGTTCTATGCTTTGAGTAGATTCATGCCATGCCTTTTTTTGCCATGATAAGTTCCTGTAACATGTTGTTTGATAGCTCTAAACATTGCAACCTGATGTTATTTTCTGCAAAGTCTGAAACTGTTAATATATGCAATCTTGCCATGTCCTTTTGAGCATGTTCTAGTGATTTCGGGAGATAGCTCAGTGTTCATGTTTTGTAATGCTTTACCTGTACATCATGCTCATTCCTTTTGTTTTCTTGTTGAGGTCCTGTAGCATGTTGTTTTGATGCTTGCAATATGCCTAGTTGCTGTTTTGAACAAATTTTTGTCATGACTTGTATAGGGTGTATGTGTTGAACCGTTGCTCCGTTTTGAGTGTGCTCCATATGAAACTTGCTTGATTTTGCATGTAGTTTTATATTATCATGTTGCATTCATGTTTTGAGGTGTTTGCTTGATGTTTGTATGCATTTTGCATCAATGCCATGTTTAACTTGTTTTGCTCATATCTTCTAGGCCGTAGCTCCGAATTTAATGAACTTTATATGTAACTTGACTAGAATTTCGTGTAGATCATCGTGGCGCATCTTAACTTGCTGTTTAACAACTTTAACTTAAGGTTTATTCAGATCTGGACCAATTTCGAAATTTGCATATGAGGACTTACCGGAATTGTTATATGTTGTTCCCGGCCTCATTTAAACTTGCTTTGTTGTGTTGCTCTTGTTTGCATCATCTCTTGCCATGAGTAGCTTCATGTAGCTTTGTCATGCATCATGCTTGTTGTGCATCATGTCTTGTTCATGTGTGGTGTGTTTACTTTGTTGTTTGCTTCTTCTTATTAGTTCCTATTTCGTTGCGATCGTGAGGATTCGTTCGTCTACGCTTGGTTCGGCTTCATCCGTTCGTCTTCTTCATGGACTCGTTCTTCTTCCTAGCGGGATTTCAGGCAAGATGACCGCTACCCTGGATCTCACTACTATCATTGCTATGCTAGTTGCTTCGTTCTATTGCTATGCTGCGCTACCTATTACCTGTTCCTCAAGCCATCCCAAATTGCCATGAACCTCTAACTCGTTGTCACCCTTCCTAGCAAACCGTTGTTTGGCTATGTTACCGCTTTGCTCAGCCCCTCTTATAGCGTTGTTAGTTGCAGGTGAAGATGAAGTTTGTTCCTTGTTGGAACATGGAGATGTTGTTCCTTGTTGGAACATGTTTACTTGTTGGGATATCACAATATATCTTATTTAATTAATGCATCTATATACTTGGTAAAGGGTGGAAGGCTCGGCCTTATGCCAGGTGTTTTGTTCCACTCTTGCCACCCTAGTTTCCGTCATATCGGTGTTATGTTCCCGGATTTTGCGTCCCTAACGCGGTTGGGTGATTTATGGGACCCCCTTGACAGTTCGCTTTGAATAAGACTTTTCCAGCAAGGCCCAACATTGGTTTTACCATTTGCCTCACCTATGCCCTTTTTCCCTTGGGTTTCGGAGCCCAAGGGTCATCTTTATTTTAGCCCCCGGGCGGTGCTCCTTCGAGTGTTGGTCCGAACCGAGCAGACTTCTTGGGCCACCACGGGGCAACTCAAGGGTTGGTTTTACTCGTAGCTTGACTTACCCGGTGTGCCCTGAGACCGAGATACGTGCGACTCCTATCAGGATTTGTCGGCACATCCGGGCGGCTTTGCTGGTCTTGTTTTATTGCTGTCGAAATGTCTTGTAGACGGGATTCCGAGACTGATCGGGCCTTCCCGGGGAGAAGGAATATCCTTCGTTGATCGCGAGAGCTTATCATGGGCTAAGTTGGGACACCCTGCAGGTTTGAACTTTGAAAGCCGTGCCGCGGTTATGTGGCAGATGGGAATTTGTTAATATCCGGTTGTAGTAAACTTGAAGCAAACTCTTCTAAAATACACCAACCGTGTGCGTAACCGTGAGTGTCTCTTTTCGGGGTGGATCGAGAGGAGAACACGGTTTCTGGGTTATGTTTGACGTAAGTAGGAGTTTCAGGATCACTTCTTGATCATTACTAGTTGACGACCGTTCCTTTGTTTCTCTCCTCGCTCTCATTTGCGTATGTTAGCCACCATATATGCTTAGCCACTGCTGCAACCTCACCACTTTACCCCTTCCTTTCCCTTTAAGCTTTGCTAGTCTTGATACCCATGGTAATGGGATTGCTGAGTCCTCGTGGCTCATGATTACTACACCACCAATTGCAGGTACAGGTTATGCGATGATCATGACGCGAGAGCGATGTTTGCTTGTATTGGAGTTCTTCTTCGCTTCTTCTTCGATCGGGGATAGGTTCCGGTCGGCAGCCTGGGCTAGCAGAGGTGGATGTCGTTTGAGTTTTGTTTATGTTTCATCCGTAGTCGGATGTTGATCTTGTATATGATGTTGATGTATTCTTGTGGCATTTGTGCCTTATGTATGTATCCCCATCTATTATGTAATGTTGATGTAATGATATCCACCTTGCAAAAGCGTTTCAATATGCGGGTCTATCCTTGGTGGGACCGTCGAGTTCCTTTTGGATAGGGTCGCATATTGGGCGTGACAAATATATCTCGGAATGGCTATGGAAATGCCATGATAGGTAGGTATGGTGGCTGTTTTGAGGAAGGTATATGGTGGGTGTATGATACCGGCGAAAGGTGCACGGTATTAGAGAGGCTAGCAATAGTGGAAGGATGGGAAAAGTGCGTATAATCCATGTACTCAACATTAGTCATAAAGAACTCATATACTTATTGCAAAAATCTAGAAGTTATCAAAGCAAAGTATTACGCGCCTAGGGGGATAGATTGGTAGGAAAAGACTATCGCTCGTCCCCGACCGCCACTCATAAGGAAGACAATAATAAATAAATCATGCTCCGAGTTCATCACATAACGGTTCACCATACGTGCATGCTACGGGAATCACAAACTTCAACACAAGTATTCTTTAAATTCACAACTACTCAACTAGCATGACTCTAATATCATCATTTTCATATGTCAAAACAATTGTCAAGCATCAAACTTATCTTAGTATTCAACGCGCTCAAAAGAAAGTTTCACATATCTTGAATACCAAGTATATTAACATTAAGCAAATTACCATGCTATTAACGACTCTCAAAATAATCTAAGTGAAGCATGAGAGATCAAATTTCTTTAAAACAAATCCACCACCGTCCTCTAAAAGATCTAAGTGAAGCACTAGAGCAAAAAATTATCACGCTCAAAAGATATAAGTGAAGCACTATGAGCAAAACTATCAAGCTCAAAAGATATAAGTGAAGCACATAGAGTATTCTATCAAATTCCAATTCATGTATGGCTCTCTCAAAAGGTGTGTACAGCAAGGATTATTGTGGTAAACTAACAAGCAAATACGCAAATAATACAAGACGCTCCAAGCAAAACACATATCATGTGGTGAATAAAAATATAGCTCCAAGTAAATTACCGATGGAAGTGGACGAAAGAGGGGATGCCTTCCGGGGCATCCCCAAGCTTTGACTTTTTGGTGTCCTTGGATTATCTTGGGGGTTCCATGGGCATCCCCAAGCTTAGGCTCTTGCCACTCCTTGTTCCATAATCCATCAAAAGGATTCACCCAAAACTTGAAAACTTCACAACATAAAACTCAATAGAAATCTCGTGAGCTCCGTTAGAGAAAGAAAACAAAAGACTACTTTAAGGTACTGTAATGAACTCATTCTTTATTTATATTGGTGTTAAACCTACTGTATTCCAACTTCTCTATGGAACATAAACTATTTTACTAGCCATAGATTCATCAAAATAAGCAAACAACACACGCAAAACAGAATCTGTCAAAAACAGAACAGTCTGTAGTAATCTGTAACTAACACAAACTTCTGGAACTCAAAAAATTCTACCAAAATTAGACGACCTGGAAAATTTGTTTATTGATCAGCAGAAATTAGAATCAGTATTTTATCACGTTCTGGTGATTTTTAACAATTCGGGCACTGAGCACAAAGTTTCTGGAAATTACAGCAAGATCAAATAACTATCATCCAAGAAGATCCAATAGGTTTAACTTGGCACAAACACTAATTAAAAGATAAAAACATATCTAAACAGAGGCTAGATGGATTATTTATTCATAAACAGAAGCAAAAACAAAAACTAAAAATAAAATTGGGTTGCCTCCCAACAAGCGCTATCGTTAACGCCCCTAGCTAGGCATAAAAGCAAGTATAGATCTAGGTATTGCCATCTTCGGTAGGCAATCCATAAGTAGCTCTCATAATAGATTCATATGGTAATTTTATTTTCTTTCTAGGGAAGTGTTCCATGCCTTTCTTTAATGGAAATTGGAATCTAATATTCCCTTCCTTCATATCAATAATTGCACCAATCGTTCCAAGGAAAGGTCTACCAAGAATAATAGGACATGAAGGATTGCAATCTATATCAAGAACGATAAAATCTACGGGCACATAATTACTATTTGCAACAATAAGAACATCATTAATTCTTCCCATAGGCTTTTTAATAGTGGAATCCGCAAGATGCAAGTTTAGAGAGCAATCATCAAAGTCACGGAAATCTAGCAAATCACACAAAGTTTTGGGAATAGTAGAGACACTAGCACCCAAATCTCACAAGGCATTTAACTCATGATCTTTAATTTTAATTTTGATAGTAGGTTCCCACTCATCATAGAGCTTCCTAGGGATAGAAACTTTCAACTCAAGTTTTTCTTCATAAGATTGCATCAAGGCATCAACAATGTGTTCGGTAAAGGCCTTATTTTGACTATAGGCATGAGGAGAATTTAGCACGGTTTGCAACAAGGAAATACAATCAATTAAAGAGCAATTTTCATAATTAAATTCCTTGAGATCCAATATAGTGGGTTTATCAACATCTAGATTTTTATTTCTTTCAATCCCACTTTTATCAATAACATCATCAAGATCTAAAAACTCTGAATTCTTAGAACGCCTTCTAGGTAAAGGAAGATCATATTCAGTTTCATCAAGATTCATATTGCAAAACAAAGATTTAATAGGGGACGCATCAATAACTTTTAGATCTTCATCTTGATTTTCATAGGAATTAGAAGAACACGCTTTAATAAAGGCATCTTTGGAAGCACGCATCCTAGCGGTTCTTTCTTTGCACTCATCAATGGAAATTCTCATAGCTTTGAGAGACTCATTGATATCATGCTTAGGAGGAATAGATCTAAGCTTTAAAGAATCAACCTCAAGAGAAATTCTATCAACGTTCCTAGCCAAATCATCAACTTTAAGCAATTTCTCTTCAAGCAAAGCATTAAAATTCTTTTGTGAATTCATAAACTCTTTAACACTATTCTCAAATTCAGAGGGCATCTTATTATAATTTCCATAAGAGTTGTTGTAGGAATTTCCATAATTATTAGAAGGATTACTAGGATAAGGCCTAGGACTAGAATTCCCTCTATACGCATTGTTACAGAAACTATTCCTACCAACAAAATTCACATCCATAGATTCATTATCATTCTCAATCAAGGTAGACAAAGACATATCATTAGGATCAGAAGAAACACTCTTAGTAGCAAATAATTTCATAAGTTCATCCATCTTTCCACTCAAAACATTGATTTCTTCTATCGCATGCACTTTTTTATTAGTAGATCTTTCAGTATGCCATTGAGAATAATTAACCATGATATTATATAGGAGTTTAGTAGCATCTCCTAAAGTGATTTCCATAAAAGTGCCTCCCGCGGCCGAATCTAAAAGATTTCTAGAAGCAAAATTCAATTCGGCATAAAAAATTTGTATAACCATCCACAAATTCAAACCATGAGTAGGACAATTACGCATCATTAATTTCATTCTCTCCCAAGCTTGTGCAACATGTTCATGATCAAGTTGCTTAAAATTCATAATATCGTTTCTAAGAGAGATAATCTTAGCGGGAGGAAAATACTTAGAGATAAAAGCATCTTTGCACTTGTTCCAAGAATCAATACTATTTTTAGGCAAAGATGAAAACCACGCTTTAGCACGATCTCTAAGCGAAAAAGGAAATAGATTCAATTTAACGACATCATTATCAACATCTTTTTTTCTTTTGCATATCACATAAATCAACGAAGCTATTCAGATGAGTAGCGGCATCTTCACTAGGAAGGCCGGCGAATTGATCTTCCATAACAAAATTCAACAAAGCAGTATTGATTTCGCAAGATTCAGTATTGGCAAGAGGAGCAATTGGAGTGCTAAGGAAATCATTATTATTGGTATTAGTGAAGTCACACAATTTGGTAGCATCTTGAGCCATCGCGACAAACAAGCAAACTAACACACGAGCAAACAAGCGGACGAGGAAAAAGGCAAAGGGAAAAAGAGGAGGAGATTGGGAAAGAGAGGGCGAATAAAACGGCAAGGGTGAAGTGGGGGAGAGGAAAACGAGAGGCAAATGGCAAATAATGTAATGCGAGAGATAGGGATTGTGATGGGTACTTGGTATGTTGACTTTTGCATAGACTCCCCGGCAACGGCGCCAGAAATCCTTCTTGCTACGTCTTGAGCTTGCGTTGGTTTTCCCCGAAGAGGAGAGGATGATGCAGCACAATGGCGTAAGTATTTCCTCAGTTTTGAGAACCAAGGTATCAATCCAAGAGGAGGCCACACACAAGTTCCTCGTACCTGCACAAAACGATAGCTACTCGCAACCAACGCGATTAGGGGTTGTCAATCCTTCACGGTCACTTACGAGAGTGAGATCTGATAGAGATAATATTTTGGTATTTTGGTATAAAGATGCAAAGTGAAAAGTAAAAGCAAAGTAAAAAGAAAGCAAGTATAAAAGTGATGGAGATTGATATGATGAGAATAGACCGGGGCCATAGATTTCACTAGTGGCTTCTCTAAAGAGCATAAATATTCTACGGTGGGTGAACAAGTTCTGTTGAGCAATTGATGAATTGAGCATAGTTATGAGTATATCTAGGTATGATCATGTATATAGGCATCACGTCCGAGACAAGTAGACCAAACGATTCTGCATCTACTACTATTACTCCACTCATCGACCGCTATCCAAGCATGCATCTAGAGTATTAAGTTAAAACAGAGTAACGCCTTAAGCAAGATGACATGATGTAGAGGAATAAATTCATGCAATATGATAAATACCCCATCTTGTTATCCTCGATGGCAACAATACAATACGTGCCTTGCAACCCTTTCATCCATGGTAAGGACACCGCAAGATTGAACCCAAAGCAATGCACTTCTCCCATTGCAAGAACTACCAATCTAGTTGGCCAAACCAAACGGATAATTCGAAGATACTTGCAAAGATAACTCAATCATACATAAAAGAATTCAGAGAAGATTCAAATATTATTCATAGATAAGCTAGATCATAAACCCACAATTCATCGATCTCAACAAACACACCACAAAAAGAAGATTACATCGAATAGATCTCCACGAGAGAGGGGGAGAACATTGTATTGAGATCCAAAAAGAGAGAAGAAGCCATCTAGCTACTAGCTATGGTCCCGAAGATCTGAAGTAAACTACTCACACTTCATCGGAGAGGCTATGGTGTTGATGTAGAAGCCCTCCATGGTGGATGCCCCCTCCGGCGGAGCTCCGGAACAGGCCCCAAGATGGGATCTCGTGGATACAGGAAGTTGCATCGGTGGAATTAGGTTTTTGGCTCCTGTTCTGATCGTTTGGGGTACGTAGGTATATATAGGAGGAAGGAGTAGGGTATTACCTCGTGGTAGATCTACTCTTGTACTACCCATATCATCAATATTAATCAAGCAGGAGTAGGGTATTACCTCCATCGAGAGGGCCCGAACCTGGTAAAAACATCGTGTCCCTTGTCTCTGTTACCATCCGCCTAGACACACGTTCGGGACCCCCTACCCGAGATCCGTCGGTTTTGACATCGACATTGGTGCTTTCATTGAGAGTTTCTACGTGCTGCCGCCGCCGGGTAGGATGCCTCATCTCGTCTTTAAAGACGATACTATCACCAAAGAAGCCTTGGCCACTGGTCAGACTCTTCGGCTAGGTGGTTTTCTCATGACCGCTAGTTCGGCCACCGCGCCGACGATGACCTCTCGAGTCATCGAAACCAATCTTCATGTTAGTTCGGAACTTGCCGAACAGTTAGATCCGATCGAGCTCTCCTTCGTAAACGAGCTCTTGGATTGCATCGCTGCCCTGGGAGTCGCCACAGACTACGACCGGATCAGGCCTAAAACCGATCTGAGAGAGATCAACTCTCCCCAGGCTACCCATCATGTTGCTGTGATAGAGGAGCAATGCGGCGATTCTTCTTCTATCTTAAGGACTAGCTACGTCCGGATTCCCGATCCCTCTATGCCGGATTCCCGCAGAGGGACGGATGTCGATCAAGCCCTGAACTTAAAGTTAGGCAGCGGGTTGGATTCATTGGATAACACTCAAAAATCCAAACTTCCGAGTTCGGAAACTTCCCGGCCCCTGAGTCCTAAATTGGACAGGGTTCGGATCGATTCCACCGCCCACCCAAACATTAGCGATCTATCCCGAATTCGGCAAGAGCCCGCTGAAACAATTACATCATCTTGGGCGATTCCTCCTGGTTATGAACAGGATAAAGGACTGCCGAGAGGAGGACGCAATCCCAATTTTCTGCAATAAATGCACAGACAAGGGAATCCTAAACGCCATAAGTCATCGTGAAATTACACGCTTTGCTGACTTAGTGACCATAGTACAAAAGTAATGTGCGATGGAGAGCGCCTGGAAAACCGAAAGTAAATTTTGGGATAATCCGGCCCCGAATACATCCCTAGTTCGAAACAAGGGGGTGCATCATTATCAAGCACCTAGGTTAAATACCAAAAAACCAAAACCCCCTAAAGGGTACGGAACCGTACTGGAGGGTTGGCTAAACGGACCCTGCAAAATTCATAGCACATAGGGCGCCACTCCAACTCATAGCCTTCGAGCATGTTGGATACTACGGCAGGTGGCCAAAAGTGGCGAAGAGCTTCTAGCTTCAGAATCCCAGCCCAGCAACACCAGTACGGTGTTAACAGTCTTCTAGACTTTCGCATCAAATAATATGAGAAAACGAACACTCCGCAACCTTGCCGAAGTCTACCAAGTAGCAACAATAAATCCATGGAGGACACGGCTATTACCTTTAATGCCAAGGATTTAACCTAAATTCGAACAGCCCGAGCACCAGCCGCATTGGTCCTCGGTCCGATAGTAGTGGCTTTCGCCTTACTAAGGTACTCATGGATGGCGGCAGCGGACTAAACCTCATCTATGAGGAAACCCTCCGAAAAATGGAAATCGACTGGAACCGCATTGAGTGAAGCAGCACAACCTTTAGAGGAATAATCCCTAGCCGGGAAGCATGCTGCATAGGAAAAATCACACTGGATGTAGTGTTCGGCTCGCCGGACAATTACAGGTCCGAGGAGGTCACATTTCAAGTGGCCCCGTTCAACAGCGGATATCATGCTTTATTAGGATGAGAGGCATTCACAATTTTTCAAGCCATACCCCATTATGGGTACATGAAGCTTAAAATGCCCGGACCTAACGGAATCATCACTCTCACTAGTGATCCGAACATAGCACTCCGCGCCGAAAACAAGACAGCCGCACTAGCCCTCGAGGCACTATCCGAAGCCCTAGCAGCCGAGGAACTCACCGCGATGCGCTCCACGGTGAACAGGGACGATGTGGTACTTGATAAAAGATCCAAGTCCACTTCTTTTAAACCAGCGGATGAAATAGTCAAATTCCAAGTCCACCCAACGGACCCTGCAAAGACGGCCTCCATTGGGGCACAATTAAACCCGATGTAGACGCGCGACCACGAGAATTTCTACAAGAAAAGCGGGTCATCTTTGCTCGGCACCCTTGAGACATGCCAGAATCCCACGTCGGCTGGCCGAGCACAGCCTAAATATCCTAAAAGGATTCAAGCCAGTCAAACAGGCTCTTCGGCGCTTTTCTGAACCCAAGAGACTGTCAGGACCCCGATCCTAAGTCACACCGATCTAGCATGTAACACATCATATCACTTTGCGGCCTCACGCACGGTATTCCCACGGGTGTCGCCTTACCATGGCCCGGGACCGTTTACGTCTTTCGGCTCACGTATATGATAGTGTCGCTAGCATCCATATGACAAAGAACCCGGGCCGACATGGCTAGTCGTGAACCCAAAGCGGCGCTAACCTATGGGGACAGGCATACATGAATCACATCGAGCATGTCGGTCATCAACGTATATAGTCGGGCTGTAGCACTGGGCTAACAGGACTCCGGTATCCCGGGCTGTAGCAGGCTAGGCAGGACTCCGAACAACACCGCGTGACATTTCCCCGAAGGGACAGACATAGGAACGAAGTGAAACACATGCCGGCCGATCAAGTGTCCAAGCGGTAGTCTTTGGGCTAGCAGGACTCCGGTGAACCGGGCTGTAGCGGACTACTATCGCTCGGAGGCACGAGACTACATTTCCCCATATGAGAGGCTGCCAAGGATAAACAACTAGTTTGTCGGATCCCACACATACCAAGCATTTCAAACATACACACAATATGCTCAATATGTGTAAATACGACGTGGCATCACAACATAACTCTCGACTCAGATATTATTCATTAGGCTCGAGGAGCGAGATATTACAAACATGGGTCTCATGACCCAACTTTTCGAGCATACAAGTCAAAGCACAAGCGGAAGCTAAACATGTCTGAGTACAGACAACTATAAATGAAAAAGGCTGAGAAGCCTGACTAT
The DNA here is from genome assembly GCA_021605205.1 of Aegilops longissima. Taxonomy (NCBI): domain Eukaryota; kingdom Viridiplantae; phylum Streptophyta; class Magnoliopsida; order Poales; family Poaceae; genus Aegilops; species Aegilops longissima. Next base: position 18,319 of record JAHIAM010007288.1, read on the forward strand.
CTACCAGATCCTGCCGAGGGCACAAGATCGTAGCTGAGGTAACAAGCTAAACGTCGAAGTCCAAGCGGAACTACTAGCGAGACTGACGTCTCTCTGCAAAACATAAATAAGCAAACGTGAGTACAATTGTACTCAGCAAGACTTACATCAGATCTAGCTACATATGCATCATTATCAAAAGGGGGTGGTGGAGTTTGACTGCAGCAAGCCAGCTTTGACTCGGTGGCTATCCTGAACTACGACTGCAAGTAACTCTTTTGAGGTGGCGCACACGAGTCCACATATTCACCATATCAATACACCACTATGGATCCGCTCCCGTCTACCTACGAGAAACGCCATCCATAGCACTCACGCTTATCTTGCGTATTTTAGAGTATCCACTTTCACTTGTCTATGAACTATGCAAGGGGTCCAAGTTTCCATATCCGAGGAATCCGGCTATTCGAATAGATAATGATAACCCTGCAGGGGTGTACTTCTTCACACACGCTCTCGCCACTTATCGCCCTGTACACGTCATGTACCTCGGCAACCTTCAAGCGGAAGCCGGGCGAGGGAGTCGGCCACGACCGACTAACCACACAAGTCTCGTCGGGTTTATCGCCTATTCGGGTTCCATCCGCAAGGAGATCCGCCGGGTGTCGCTCACGGCCCCAAGCGATGTGAGCAGGGTTCCCAAGCCCACCAACGGGTGCCACTTGGTACACCGTACATCTTGTGCCTAGTCTGTCCCAAGCCCACATGCATCGGGTGCCACTTGGTAGACTACTAACACTACCTACAAACACCGAAACTAGTTGCAACTCCGGACAGAGATCAAGTTGATTAATAAGTCGAGAGGGTCGAGTTACGGAACCCAATGTGTGGTAGTAACTGTTCATGGATCACAAACACAGAACTCAGTTCCTGAGGACGGTTTCAATGAGACAACCCACCATGTACTCCTACATGGCCTCTCACCGCTACCTTTACCAAATCGTGTTCACACACTTAGTTCACACACGGTAGGACATGTTCACCACTTTCCAATTCATTCCCGATGAATCGGACCGACTCAACTCTAAGCGTAGCAGGCATGACAAACAAGCATAAATGAGTAGGCACAACATGGCTCAAACAACTCCTACTCATGCTAGTGGGTTTCATCTAATTACTGTGGAATGACAGGTCATGCAAAGGATCAAGGGGTTCAGCTACCGCAGCAAGTAACACATGAGTCGTTGTTGTCCTAATGCAGTAAAATAGAGCAGGAGCGAGAGAGTGGGATTGTATCGGAATGAACAAGGGGGTTTTGCTTGCCTGGCACTTCTGAAGATAATATAGTTCTTCATCGGTGTCATCGAACTCATCGTCGGTACATCGTCTACCGGGAGGGGACAATTACCGGCAAACAAGAGAGAATACAATCAATGCAATGCACATTCACATGAATGACATGTCATATTAAGGTACTGAATTTACCTAGTGCAATAATAATCCAAGTTAGTTGAAGTGGAATTCAAACAAGGTTGAACTCCAACTCCAAATGCTATTTCATAAATTACCCTAATCATGATTCATCCTATTCAGTGATGTTAACTTGTTCAAACATGCATGATCATGGCATAAACAGATTCTTCATATTTTTCTGATCATTTTCATATATAAATTATTTCCATCCGAAGTTACGGTTGAATTTATATGATTTTTGAAGTTTTGAATATATTCGGAATTTCCTGATTTAATTAAATCCAGAAAATATAATATTGCGTCAAGACTACATAAGCATGATGTCAGCAGGTCAACTGCGGCTGGTGGAGTCAAACCTGACGTGTGGGGCCACACGTCGGTGTCTAACTAACTAACCTAACTTAGTTAATACTAATCTAACTTAATTAGCAGGCGGGCCCGCATGTCGATGAGGGAGAGGGGAGGTCAAACCGGCAAGGTCAACCCACGCCGGTCAGTGAGTCGTGGCGCGGCGTTTAACGCCGGCGAGCCCAGCTGCGGCGCAAGTGAAATTTGCCATTCCGCCACCAAATGGATCGGGAAAGCATCTAGGAGGAGCTGGGAGGAGCCAAGCTCTTGGTGGAGTGGGTTGAGCTCGGGCGGTCGGAATCGGACGCCGTGGCGTGTTTGGCGGCGGCGGAGTTGGTGGGTGTGGGTTGGCACTAGAGGGCACTGGGAGAAACTGGTGCTGGCTACGGGCTCGGAGATGTGTTGAGCACGGTGGTGTGCTCGGACGCGTGTTTGCACGGCCGTAGCCACGACGGCGACATGGCGGCGGCGTAGGGCGCCGGATCGGAGGGGGCGGTGGCTCGTGGCGTAATCGAGCACGGGAGGTAGGGGATAGGTAGAGGGCTCACGACGGATCCGGGAGCTTGTTGGCGGCCTTGGGGAAGCGCGGACGGCGGCGAATAGCGGTGGCGATCTCGGTGGCGGAGATGGAGAAGATGGCGATGGCGCCGCAGCGGTGCCTCCGGCTCGCGTGGCTTGACAGGAGGGCGAGGTCGACGACGCGGAGCTCGGGGACGCCTCGAGATGCTCTCGAGGGTGCGGTGGCTACGGCTACGGCGAGCAACGGCGGCGGTGGCGTTCGGCCGGGCGCGTGGGAGAGAGACCAGGGGAGGGGGAGAGCGAGAGAGAGTGGGGAACGGTCGGGGCGGCGCGTGGCGACGTCCGGGGCATCCAGGGCGATGAGGGGGAGGCCAGGCAGGCAGGTGGCATGGCCGGACGCGTGGCCGCGCGCGCCGGGCGCGTGCCCCTGTCCTCCTGGCGCGAGGAAGGGGACGACTGGCGTTGCCAGTCGGCTGGGCCATCTGGGCCAGCCGGGCCTCTGGGCTGCAAAGGGAGGTAAGCCCAGGTAAGCTCCCCTTTTCCTATTTATTTCCTTTCCAAATTTCTGACATTTGTTTTGATTTAAAAAAATACTAAACCAATTTATTTAATTATGCCAATTTTTATATGAGCTAGTGGTAATATTCCAGAGCTCTTCAACAAAAGGCACAATTTTTGGCCAATATTTTATATATATAATAATATATACCCAATGCAACAGGTATGCATTAATTCCAAATGCCCAAATATAAATACTTATGAACCCCCAAAAATATTGGTTTGAGTATTATCTCTGTCCAATATTTTCAGAGGGCCGCATGAGCATTTTCCTGGACCCTTTGGAGCAATTTTTAATTTTGGGTCATTTCCAAAAATTATTTTGAGGGTTTCACAAATCCCCATTTCAATTTCATGAAAATTAACATGATGACATGAATGCCTTAATGCAACTAATGTCAAACAATTCTAGGGCTATGACAACTCACCCCCACTAAACAAGAATCTGCCCGAGATTCAAGGCGTGAGTAGGAGGAAAAGGGAAGTCACAAACTATCACAATCTCCATGATCCATTTGCCCTTCTCGAAAATGTTGATTCATTCCATCATCTTGGTCTTGACGTCTTCGAGATCTTCACCCGACACGACAACAGAGAGAAGGGGGAAACCCTACATGATGCGATCTTCACGATGATCAAGTAAACATGATCGACTCACGGCCTGAGACGGTGACACATCTCGAGTTGAGACACAAAATGCATCGAGAGGGATGGAAGAACAAACGACGGGGTTTGATTGGTGGCAATAGTTCCGCGCTTAGGGAGATGGTGTCAAGGTGGCGAGGGAATATTTATCATGATCCCGTAACAGGACACCTCGAGAAAGGTGACGCAAGAACTATTCCTTTAAGTGGCAAAAAGAATTACTTTTGACCCATAGATCATTGGAACTCTTTATACCAGCCTAAGGAAATCGCAAGCGATCATTTGGTGGATTGCAAGGAATGGTACACCCGGACTAGAATGGGTGATGTGGACTACCTTGTTGAAGACAACGCAATGGATGATTTTTGGCTTATCGTCGGAGGTGGAGGGGACCCATGGTAAGTCCACTTTTGAAGATAAACCTGGACAAGAATTGCTAAGAAGACAGTCTATAGCGAGATAGCACAAGGATGGTGCAAGCTGGGAACGAAATGCAGCTGTTGGAATGTTCCAACCATCATATCTGCCTGAGATTCAGATCCGATTGGAAATAGGATACTTCAGACTCAGCATGTCTGAACAGGAAAGGTTGCAACACAAATCGACGAGAAGACGTTGCGAGATTCTCGGGAATGAACTAAGGTAGTAAGCTCCAAAACATGAGCGTGTTCTGCTACAAACCCATGAACCCGCTGTCCAAGACAAGCATGACCACGTAGTAGTCTTATGATAAAAATACTACCGAGTTCAGGTTGGGAACCATCAACGAGGGTATCGAAGTCTCTACACAAGTCCATGGATTAGATCCCAAGCATAGACTTCTTTTCCTTGATCAAGTCAATCAGTGGCTTGGTGTGCTATGGAATCCATATGAAATGAAGATGATCAGTCTATCATGCCAAAGAATACTTCGCACGTGCATGACTGGCTTGGGATGATTCCAAAGGAACAAAACAAACCTTTCTCAAATTCATGGCGGCAACTTACACCAGATGCACATGAATTAGAGCAAGTCACTACTTTCATCCAAACATATGCTTCATGAACGAAACACGAAGAATTGCTTACACAAGTTTCCAATACTAGGTTGATGTTCAACACGACTCATGGGGGAAGACGAAATGCTACTGATGGGCTCAACAGCAACTCATCGGAATTTCCATATCACTGGACTTCCACCATCATGTGAACATGGTGATAGCATTGGTCAGACCAAAAGATATAATGGTGTATGCTCGAGGGATCAACCACGAGTAAGACAACAGCACGCATATCGTTGGTTCTGATTTGACTTGACGATTGCCCACACTCAAGTCAAAGGGCTGATAGGACAATAGATCCAGCAACTGATCACAGGGACCAATCGATGAAGATATCATCCTTCTTTGACACACACTACACAAGAATATCCCATTGGATCGAACTAGGTTAGGCAAGCTTTTATCTTCCAACTCTCCAAGTTGTTGTCTAGCTTAACCAACTAGCTCAGGGGTATCCAACACAGATTCTTGGAGAAGGGGTGGTTCACAAGAAACCAACTTGATCACGAGCTCAACATAACAGTCAGGAACAATCCGGTAACACTTCCAAGAAGATATTTGGAAAGTCGCGAACCACCGGTATGTTACCAAGCTCGAGAGCAATCTTGCTTTTGAGGGCAAGACGATATGATCCGATGAGTGAGGACTTGACAAGATCCTAACTCATCAATCGAAATGTGCACCGGAAATAAGGACTAGGTAGCACGATCAATCTTAGGATGATGATTTAATAACCAACACGCTAAGAATGAGAATATTGTCCATTCGCTACCAAGCATCAAGTTGCTCGGGGTATTGATTTCACACATCACAATTCACTTGTCGGCTTCCCGGTTGCATCAACACAGAACCGAGGAATGAATAACGATGGCAAGAAGTATCACTGCGTCAAGAGTTCATAAAAGAAGGTGCAATTCTCATGACATTCTTGACATAAGATGGCAATACTTCAGGGTAGAACAGAACAAAAGCTGGATTGGCATTTTGATCTGCGGGATACAGCTGCTTTGACCCAATCCTAGAAATGGATGAGGTACTGGAGTTTGTTTCTCCTAGTCATTCCGGAATAGAATGGCTTGACGGACCACAAGGATAAAATGCATCGATGAACACAAATGCACACATACCCTTGGCTATCAATTGATAGATGAAGGTCAGAAGGCATCTAAGAGAACAACTCAAGGAACATATAATTTTCTGAGTTGTGGATGCACAGATTAGTATGTCGAGCAAGCTCAACATTTCTTCCGGACAACCCATGCAGAAAGGTAGAATTGGCAGATTCACAATTATGAATGGAGAACTCCTCAAGAGCACTCTTATTGTGATCTTTTGGCTCAAAGAACTTCTGCCATAAGCGGTTCGTAGTATTTGGAAGAAGGAAATACCACGGACCTCGAGGACTATCGCAAAGGTTACTAATATCCTAAAGGCACTAGCAAATACTAACAACATGAAGTAGGATGAATCTTGGGTTCAGCAACCCAGGAGTGGAATACCTACTACTAAATGGCATCACGGGATGCTTTCGAAAGTGATGGCCAGAATCATCACACTGGGGATACAAAAGCATTGCTAAATTGCTAGGTGACTACCTAAACATCTAGGGTCATAATAATAGTTCCAACATATATGTCGAGGCAATGGAGTACCTCATTGTTGGTTAGTGTGCTTAATCTGGCCCAAAGGACATCGAGAGCGGAAGAAGGGATTTGCAAATGCATCGGACTATTTAGAGACACAGGATGACGCGACAGCATAACGGCTGTAAATGCTCAAAATGATTTGAGACATCCTGCAGAAAATGGTGGCATAACCACTCAACAACATCATAGCAAGATTACGAGATCAACGGTTATCATACAGGAGTAGTAGGAACTGAATCGGGATTAAAACCAACAATCTTAAAGGTCTATGGATTAGTAACACGTCATCCGATAGATAGATGAGAAGCCTAGTTCTTAAACCCGTAGAAGAGAAGAGGATGACTCGGATCGAGAAGGCCATGAGGTATAAGGAGTAAAAAGAGCCTTACGTTCCCTTCCACAATCAATTCCCTTACATAACTAAAGCATTTCTAGACACAACTTCGACCAGTTTGGCTTGGTAATCCTACAGGCAACCTGGCTCTGATACCAACGCTGTCAGGACCCCGATCCTAAGTCACACCGATCTAGCATGTAACACATCATATCACTTTGCGGCCTCACGCACGGTATTCCCACGGGTGTCGCCTTACCATGGCCCGGGACCGTTTGCGTCTTTTGGCTCACGTATATGATAGTGTCGCTAGCATCCATATGACAAAGAACCCGGGCCGACATGGCTAGTCGTGAACCCAAAGCGGCGCTAACCTATGGGGACAGGCATACATGAATCACATCGAGCATGTCGGTCATCAACGTATATAGTCGGGCTGTAGCACTGGGCTATGAGGACTCCGGTATCCCGGCTGTAGCAGCTAGGCAGGACTCGAACAACACCGCGTGACATTTCCCGAAGGATGGACATAAGAACGAAGTGAAACACATGCCGCCGATCAAGTGTCCAAGCAGTAGTCTTTGGGCTAGCAGGACTCGGTGAACCGGGCTGTAGCGGACTACTATCGCTCGGAGGCACGAGACTACATTTCCCCATATGAGAGGCTGCCAAGGATAAACAACTAGTTTGTCGGATCCACACATACCAAGCATTTCAAACATACACAATATGCTCAATATGTGTAAATCGACGTGGCATCACAACATAACTCTCGACTCAGATATTATTCATTAGGCTCCGAGGGCGAGATATTACAAACATGGGTCTCATGACCCAACACTCGAAACATACAAGTCAAAGCACAAGCGGAAGCTAAACATGTCCGAGTACGAGACAACTATAAATGAAAAAGGCTGAGAAGCGACTATCTACCGAGATCTGCCGAGGGCACAAGATCGTAGCTGAGGTAACAAGCTAAGCGTCGAAGTCCAAGCGGAACTACTAGCGAGACCAGCGTCTCTCGCAAAACATAAATAAGCAAGCGTGAGTACAATTGTACTCAGCAAGACTTACATCGATCTAGCTACATATGCATCATTATCAAAAGGGGTGGTGGAGTTTGGTGCAGCAAGCCAGCTTTGACTCGGTGGCTATCTGAACTACATTTGCAAGTAACTCTTTTGAGGTGGCGCTACGAGTCCACATATTCACCATATCAATACACCACTATGGATCCGCTCCGTCTACCTCGAAACGCCATCCATAGCACTCACGCTTATCTTGCGTATTTTAGAGTATCCACTTTCACTTGTCTATGAACTATGCAAGGGGTCCAAGTTTCCATATCCGAGGAATCCGGCTATTGAATAGATAATGATAACCCTGCAGGGTGTACTTCTTCACACGCTCTCGCCACTTATCGCCATGTACACGTCATGTACCTCGGCAACCTTCAAGCGGAAGTCGGGCGAGGGAGTCGGCCACGACCGACTAACCACACAAGTCTCTCGTCCAGGTTTATCGCCTATTGGGTTCCATCCGCAAGGAGATCCGGCCGGGTGTCGCCACGGCCCCAAACGATGTGAGCAGGGTTCCCAAGCCCACCAACGGGTGCCACTTGGTACACCGTGCCATTGTGCCTAGTCTGTCCCAAGCCCACATCTGGGTGCCACTTGGTAGACTACTAACACTACCTACAAACACGAAACTAGTTGCAACTCCCGGACAGAGATCAAGTTGATTAATAAGTCGAGAGGGTCGAGTTACGGAACCCAATGTGTGGTAGTAACTGTTCATGGATCACAAACACAGAACTCAGTTCCTGAGGACGGTTTCAATGAGACAACCCACCATGTACTCCTACATGGCCTCTCACCGCTACCTTTACCAAATCGTGTTCACACACTTAGTTCACACACAGTAGGACATGTTCACCACTTTCCAATTCATTCCCGATGAATCAGACCCGACTCAACTCTAAGCAAAGTAGCAGGCATGACAAACAAGCATAAATGAGTAGGCACAACATGGCTCAAACAACTCCTACTCATGCTAGTGGGTTTCATCTAATTCTTGTGGAATGACAGTCATGCAAAGGATCAAGGGGTTCAGCTACGCAGCAAGTAACACATGAGTCGTTGTTGTCCTAATGCAGTAAAATAGAGCAGGAGCGAGAGAGTGGGATTGTATCGGAATGAACAAGGGGTTTTGCTTGCTGGCACTTACGAAGATAATATAGTTCTTCATCGGTGTCATCGAACTCATCGTCGGTACATCGCTCACGGGGAGGGACAATTACCGCAAACAAGAGAGAATACAATCAATGCAATGCACATTCACATGAATGACATGTCATATTAAGGTACTGAATTTACCTAGTGCAATAATAATCCAAGTTAGTTGAAGTGGAATTCAAACAAGGTTGAACTCCAACTCCAAATGCTATTTCATAAATTACCCTAATCATGATTCATCCTATTCAGTGATGTTAACTTGTTCAAACATGCATGATCATGGCATAAACAGATTCTTCATATTTTTCTGATCATTTTTCATATATAAATTATTTCCATCCGAGTTACGGTTGAATTTATATGATTTTTTGAAGTTTTGAATATATTCTGGAATTTCCTGATTTAATTAAATCCAGAAAATATAATATTGCGTCAGCACTACGCAAGCATGATGTCAGCAGGTCAACTGCGGCTGGCTGGAGTCAAACGACGTGTGGGGCCACACGTCAGTGTCTAACTAACTAACCTAACTTAGTTAATACTAATCTAACTTAATTAGCCGGACGGGGCCCGCATGTCAGTGAGGGAGAGGGGGAGGTCAAACCGGGCAGTGGGTCAACCCACGCCGGGTCGTGGTCGTGGGCGCCGGCGTTTAACCGCCCGGCGAGCCCGGCAATGGCGCAAGTGAAATTGCCATTCCGCCACCAAATGGATCGGGGAAAGCATCTAGGAGGAGCTGGGGAGGAGCCGAAGCTCTTGGTGGAGTGGGTTGAGCTCGGGGCGGTCGGAATCGACGCCGGCGGCGTGTTTGGCGGCGGCCGGAGTTCGGGTGGGTGTGGGTTGGCACTAGAGGGCACGCTGGGAGAAACTGGTGCTGGCTACGGGCTCCTGGAGATGTGTTGAGCACGGTGGTGTGCTCGGACAGCGTGTTTACGGCCGAGTACGACGGCAGCGACATGGCCGCGGCGAGCCTTCGGGATCGGAGGGGCGGTGGCTACTGGCGTGTCGAGCACGGGAGGTAGGGGATAGGTAGAGGGCTCACGACGGATCCGGGAGCTTGTTGGCGGCCTTGGGGAAGCGCGACGGCGGCGAATAGCGGTGGCGATCTCCGGTGGCGGAGATGGAGAAGATGGCGATGGCGCCGCAGCGGTGCCTCCGGGCTCGCGTGGCTTGACAGGAGGGCGAGGTCGACGACGGAGCTCGGGGGCGTCTCGGATGCTCTCGAGGGTGCGGTGGCTACGGCTACTGGCGAGCAGCGGCGGTGGCGTTCGGCCGGGCGTGGGAGAGAGACCAGGGAGGGAGAGCGAGAGAGAGCGGTCGGGCGGGCGTGGCGGCGTCCGGGGCATCGAGGGCGATGAGGGGGAGGCCAGGCAGGCAGGTGGCGTGGCCGGACGCGTGGCCGGCCGGGCGCGTGCCCCTGTCCTCCTGGCGCGAGGAAGGGGACGGCTGGCGTTGCCAGTCGGCTGGGCCATCTGGGCCAGCCGGGCCTCTGGGCTGCAAAGGGAGGTAAGCCCAGGTAAGCTCCCCTTTTCCTATTTATTTCCTTTCCAAATTTTCGACATTTGTTTTGATTTAAAAAAAATACTAAACCAATTTATTTAATTATGCCAATTTTATATGAGCTAGTGGTAATATTCGAGCTCTTCAACAAAAGGCACAATTTTGGCCAATATTTTATATATATAATAATATATACCCAATGCAACAGTATGCATTAATTCCAAATGCCCAAATATAAATACTTATGAACCCCCAAAAATATTGGTTTGAGTATTATCTCTGTCCAATATTTTCAGAGGGCCGCATGAGCATTTTCCTGGACCCTTTGGAGCAATTTTTAATTTTGGGTCATTTCCAAAATTATTACGAGGGTTTCACAAATCCCCATTTCAATTTCATGAAAATTAACATGATGACATGAATGCCTTAATGCAACTAATGTCAAACAATTCTAGGGCTGTGACAGAGACAGGCCATGGGAGAGGAGCTAGCCAAACTTTTGGAAGCCGGATTCATCAGAGATATAAAACATCCGGACTGGCTAGCAAACCTGGTGATGGTACCAAAGAAGGATAAATCCGGCGCCTATGTGTTGATTTCAAAGACCTTAATAAGGCTTGCCCAAAGGATCCCTTTCCCTCCCTCGAATTGATCAAATTATTGGCCTTCTGACAGGACACGACTCATTATGCTTCCTCGGCGCATACTCGGCTACCACCAAATCAAGATGGCGGAGCAGCACCAAGCTGCAACAGCATTCATCACTCCATACGGCCCGTTTTGCTTCAACACAATGCCCTTTGGGCTCAAAAACGCTGGCGCAACATATCAGCGCATGATTCAGACATGTCTGGCAAACCAGATCGGCAAAACAGTGGAAGCATAAGTAGATGACGTGGTCGTCAAAACCAAGCACATCGAAACTCTAGTAGACAACTTGAGGCTCACATTCGACAATCTTCGAAAATATGACATCAAGCTCAACCCGAAAAATCGTCTTGGCGTTCCACCGAAAGCTCCTGGGCTTCATTGTGTCCGTAGAGGAATTGAAGCAAACCCAGCCAAGATCCGAGCTCTATCACAATTGGATATTCCAAAAGACCTCAAACAAATACAAAAATTGATGGGATGCGTAGCGGCTCTAAGCCGCTTTATCTCCCGTTTGGGAGAAAAGGCGTTACCCCTTTACCGCCTCCTCTGGCGCACCGAACACTTCGAGTGGACGGATGCCGCCACGGCCGGACTCGAAGATATAAAGGCCATTTTGGCAACAAATCCGGTCCTGGCCGCGCCCAACATGGGCAAACCAATGCTATTATATATCGCGCAACACATCAAGTTGTCGGTAGCGGTGCTCGTTGTCGAGCGAGAACGGACGGACATCGGTTCCCTCTTCAAAAACGGTTTACTATGTGTCCCTTGTCCTAACTCCATGCAAGTCCGGTACCCACACTATCAAAAGATAGCATACGCGGTGTTCATGGCATCCGGAAGCTGCGACACTACTTTCAAGAGTGTTCGATAACGGTAGCCTCGAAGTACCTCTTAACGACATTATAAACAACCGCGACGCGACGGGCGGATTGCTAAATGGGCCATAGAGCTCCTTCCATTCGACATAACTTATAAGCCACGACGAGCTATTAAGTCGCATGTTTTGGCCGACTTCGTGGCGAATGGACTCAAGCCGAACTCCCTAAAGAGCGGCGCATACTCAATGGATCATGCACTTCGACGGCTCCAAAATGTTGGCGGCACGGGCTGGCGTCGTCCGACGTCCCCAACCGGGACACAGTCCAATCGTCCTTGAGATAATGTATACGGACTCCAACAACGCAGCTGAATCGAGGCCCTACGCACGGCCTTCGGATGGCAGTCTCCATGGGCATTCAACGCCTAGAGGTGCGCGGGGATTCGAATCTCGCAATATCTCAAATAAACGGAGACTTTGATGCCAAAGATCCGAAAATGGCAGCATACCGCAATGCGGTCCTGAAAATGTCAGCATGGTTCTAAGGGCTCGAATTTCATCATATAGCTCGGGACAACAACCAGGCGGCGGATATATTGGCACGCATCGGCGCTAAACACGATGCCGTCCCACCCAATATCTTTCTGGAACGGCTGTTCAAGCCATCCGTACGATGGGAAGGGGAGTCCGGCAATAACAATCCGGACCCAACCGCCGCCTCGATGCCGAACATTCTCGACACTGGCGGAGGCTTTGCCCCGAGATAACACCCTCCGCTCACAAAATAATGGCGGTTATCGCCCGTGGGCGGAACCATTCCTAGCCTACCTAACTAGGCAGGAACTCTCCAAGACCAAAATGAGGCTCGCTGCATAATACGGCGCTCTAAAGCCTATAAAGTCCATGAGGAGAGCTTTATAAGAAAAGCACTACGGAGTCCTTCAAAGGTGTATCTCCGAAGAGGAAGGCGAAACCTCTGGCTGAAATTCATGCGGACTGGTGGACACCATGCCGCAGCCCGGGCCCTTGTAGGCAAGGCCTTCCGACAGGATTTTATTGGCCGACGGCCGGGCAGAATCTTGAGGACTTAGTCCAACGATGCCTCGGTTGCCAGCTTTTTGCTAACCAAAGCCACATGCCACCCACCGCCCTTAAAACTATACCCATCACCTGGTCGTTCGCGGTATGGGGGCTTGAGATGGTTGGACCCCTTAAGGGAGGAACCCACAAGCAAAAATACCTATTGGTCATGGTGGATAAATTCACCAAATGGATAGAGGCCAAGCCTGTTAAAACGGCCGAATCCGGACCGGCGATAGACTTCATATCAGGGGTAGTGCACCGTTACGGTGTCCCCCACAGTATCATCACTGATAACGGCACCAACTTCACGGCCGATGAGGTCAAATCATGGTGCAAAAACATGGGCATCAAGCTCGATTACGCCTCAGTCTATCATCCTCAAACCAACGGCCAAGTCGAACAAGCAAATGGTCTAATCATGAGCGGCATTAAACCCGAGACTAGTGTGGTCCCTCAAGGAATCTAACACGCCTTTGGGTTGAGAGCTCGACTCCGTACTCTGGGGGCTGCGGACCACGCCGAACCGTACTACTGGATTCACACCATTCTTTATGGTGTACGGCGCAGAGGCAGTCTTGCCCTGCGACGTAATACATGAATCACCTCGCGTGCGCATGTATGAAGAAAGAGAAGCCGAGCTCGATCGGCGAGGACAATTGGGACGCATTGGAGGAGGGCGCGACATGGCAAAAGCTCGTTCGCATTCTATCAGCGGCAGGCTCGAAGATATCAAAGCAAGGAAATGCGGGCCAAAGCTTATAACGTTGGCGAACTAGTTCTCGCTGCGGACAAGAAAAGGACAAACTCAAGCCCAAATGGGAAGGTCCCTTCATCATCGACCAGGTCGACCGGCGGAGCATACCGTCTGCATAAACGCATCGGATAACCGACTCGAGCCGAACCCATGGAGCGTAGCCCGTCTCTGAAGATTCTACGCCTAAGTGCGGACTCCAAGTTCGTCTCCTTCCTCCGTCCACATTTCTATTTTTGCTGTCTTTTATTTCTCTCCTTCCTCCTTCTTCTTGAAGCCTATAGAGGCTCGTTTGCGCTTTTTCAGACACACTTGACGCGCTGTCGCGCTCATTATACACGGGGCTTCTTTAATAGAAGCTTGTTTATACGGGCTTCATGCCCAACACATCGTTAAACTTCCGCATGTACCTTTTATTCACCATTATATGCATCGATATGACTTAAGTTTTGGCCAAGCTGGGTTGCTCGCTCCTGTGCTTACCCCTCGTTCCCGATTGTTGGCTAGGTGGTAAAGGAGCACCTCTGCGATTATTCTTGCCGGGTCAGCCGGATGTGTACCTCGGACGGGTGAAGCCGAAAGCTAGCGTTCTTAAGGGAATATTCGGTCGGTGAACTGAAAGATGATATTTAACTATTTACCCATCTGCCCCGGATGATTTTACGCTTTCATAGCAGCTTAGACATGCACTTTAGGGCATACATCCCAGCGAAAGGAACCCTTAACGGAACTATTCTCCTGGAAGATGTTTCTTACTACCCATGTAATATAACATAACTAGTTGGGCACTTATGCGATACAACAATAATGACCCCTCGCTTTGGTCTCCATGCATACCCCGGTTCTTATATAACCACGAAGGTATTCGGACACACTCCGGACTATTGGGTCCTGAGGTCGAAGCGAAAAGGTCCGCTATGACAAACGATCTACAATCCGGCTAGAAGACATTTTTTCATGTCACATTTTTACATAGTCAACTCGACTCATTGTATTCCTCCTCAATGCCATCTAATAGGCTATCTAATTTACAATCTTCTTTGGGAATACTTGGCGGCCAATTCTACTTGGCGTACACTGCTTACAGGATCTCCATCCCATCAGCCCCACAGTCCGACCTCGGCCATGTGGTTTGGGTCAACAACCGTGTACCGCGTCTTTACCATGGCCCAGACCTCCTGGCGCCTTGACGGCAGGCCGATATCTTCCATAGTCGGAGCGCCGCCGTGCTCCTTGAAGCCGCTCGCCAGCTCCCCAATGCCTTGAACACGGAGATAGATAGCCACAAGGCACGGCGATGCCTTTCATCACTGCCGGACTCGTTCGTGCAGCTGACCCATTCGGGAAGAAGATCACCCAAGAAGCTGGGCATCTCCTCCTCGGGACGACCTGTGAGCAAACCTACATACATGTTTATGTTAGTCACCTTCCTCGCCGAACTCTTTTAAAGTTCGCTCAAGCACTCTTGAAAATGCAGCGAAGCCGCCGATTCTACTTCTGGTCGGACAACTGAGCACGAACATCCTTTAGTTCCTCACCCAGCTTGGTGTTGGCGTCTTGGAGGTTATTTTTCTCCTGCCGCACCCTCGTAGCACGCTCGCCGCCTTTAGCTGGCGCAAGAGCTGCTGCTTGTCCGGATCTAGTCGGCGCCATCTGCAATATTTTTGTCAGATTTACACACCTGCCGCACTTCATAAACTATTTCTCTTTTTAAGCGTATATTACCAGAGGGGGTCTCTGCGGCTCCCCCTGTTGCGGCTAGTCTTGACCTCAAGTTGGGCCTTGCACTCTTCAAGCTCTGGGACAGTCGGGTATTCTTTTTCAGAAGATCCTGCATAACAAATGATCCTTAAATCAGTTATTCTAACTATTTTAAGTCTCGGGGACTCTTGGCATATATAATCATCAAATTTCCTTACCCGTATGTCCTTTACATATTGCTCCGTGGCTCTGGCTAGACCATCTTGAGCGGCATGGAGGTGCGCATCTCCCGAATCGAAGGCATTCAAGGCCTCCTAGGAGAAACATGCGTCACGAAGAACTGTTTGGCGGCGCTGTGATTTAAGCGCTCTCCACCTCGGAGTTGGTGGCGGACAAGCTGTCGGCATCCTCTGTCGGAGGAGCATCAACGACGTCTCGTGCTCGCCTCGGCCTCCGGACCCGGCTTATGAAGCCTGGCGGTGAAGGTTCGATTGGCAACCTCTCCGGACTCGATCCGCGGCGCTCTTTTCTGAAAAGAGCACCAGCGTTAATATGCCTTCAGGAATCAATCACTGGGAGTATGATGATACGCCATACCGTTGCGGCGGAGTTTCGATCCGGACCGCACTTCTTTTTAGCCTGCATGGCGCGCGCCCTTTGTTGGCCCCGCCGCTGGCTCGGCTTCTTGCCTCGAAGGTACCCCTGCGAAACACCATTGGTATCTGGTGATAAAAATAAGCATGGATGGGTCATTATCGGGGTTTTGGGATCTCGGTCTCGATTACTGTGAGGCTGGAAGTATTCGGGGTAATCCTCCGTAATGGCAGCAAAGCATTATCGATGCTAAGTTGGTAGAATACCCGTCGATCAACTCCACCTTTATATCCGGATCCTCTTGGAGGTCGGATCGAGGACCGCTCGGATCCTCGGGTTGTGGGGCGGGCTGTATCTTCTCCACGGTCCGGCGCAGTTCTTGCGCAAAAACCATGAAATGAGATATTTAAACCACGGGAACATGGATCGGACAGGTCACAAAGATGTTTGCTTACCCAGCCGAGGATTATTGAAGAAAACTCCTTGATGGATTGGCGCAGAAATCCTCCTCCTCTCCTTTATACATGGCGGACAAGATGTTCACCAGTTCGGTGACCGATCCCGGCCCTTTGCGGCCGTGGCGGGTGGCATCGTCCTCCCCGTTGAAGTCCCACATGGGGTGGCCCCTGTATTGGAGCGGCTGCACTCCCCTCATAATGCAGATTGCCACGACTCCAATCATGGTCAATCCGGCATGATCCAATAATCTTATTCGGCTCATCAAATAGAGGACATCCCGGTCATTTTCCCTCCGGGGGCTCCGAGGGCGCCAGCTTAGGCGCTTCTTCAGAGGATAATTGCTGAACTCCGGAAGGCCGATCCGAACAGGATCCCGGCGGGGCGTCCTCCATGTAAAACCATTCCAAAGGCCAGTCTTGGACGCCTTCTTGGAGTTCGGATAGGCGGTCGGCGATGCGCCATAGCTCGCTCCGCCCACTTGATATATTGACCCCTCATGAGAGCGGGGTACTAGGCAGAATAATCTCTTCCACAGCTGAAATGAGCTTGGCCCAAGAACAGTTCGCAAAAGGGCCACGAAGCCCGCGATGTGCAGGACGGAGGCAGGGTAAGGTGGTGCTGGCGGAGGCCGTAGTACTCCAAGAGCCCCGGAGAAAGCAGATGGATTGGAAATCCGAGTCCTCTTACTAGATAAGAGATGAAGCATACCCGCTCTCCTTTAGAGGATCGGGGCGCTCTCCGCTTGCTTTCCGCCCTTGTAGGTGGCAAGTCCGGCTCGAACTGGAACCATGAAAGCGGGGAGAAATCCTTGGCTTGAGTATAACTAGCTCGCTATCGGGGTGAGCATCTCTCCCAATTTCAGGTGAGGGCTGGGAGCGCGAAGGAGGCAGCGTCGACTGTCCATGATGGAATGGGCTTTGGTCGAGGCGCTCGATGAAAGCTTCATAAAGGGGGATGGTGTGACCGAGATCTAGATCCTTGCCCTTTTATAGGCAGCTCATTACGCGCGGCTAGGGGGATAATTGTAAAAATACCCTGGCTTTTCGCATTCATTCAAACACGTGGAAGATGGCCATTATTGGGCGTAGAAGCCAAGGCGCAGCATTTATGAGAAGTCGGACACTATTAGACAAGTATATGGAATTTGGAGAAGAACCCGCCTCGCAATGCGAAGACAATCAACGCGCGGACTCATCGTCATTGAAGCCTGGTTCGGGGGGCTCTTGAGGGGTCCGGATTAGGGGTGTCCGGATAGCGAACTATCACCGTTGGCGGACTCTGGACTATGAAGATACAAGATTGAAGACTTAGTCCCGTGTGTGCGGATGGGACTTTCCTTGGCGTGGAAGGCAAGCTTGGCGATCTGAGATATGTAGATCTCCTACCATTGTAACCGACTACTGTGTAACCCTAACCTATCCGGTGTCTATATAAACCGGAGGGTTTTAGTCCGTGGGGACGAACAACAATCATACCATAGGCTAGCTTCTAGGGTTTAGACTCCTTGATCTCGTGGTAGATCTACTCTTGTACTACCCATATCATCAATATTAATCAAGCGGGAGTAGGGTATTACCTCCATAGAGAGGGCCCGAACCTGGGTAAAACATCGTGTCCCTTGTCTCTGTTACCATCCGCCTAGGCGCACGATTCGGGACCCCCTACCGAGATCCTACGGTTTGACACCGGCAATTGGCCCTCGGGTGGTTTTATATTGAAGATGTCGCCCTCCCGACCAGTCCGAATGGGCCTTCCCGATTTTCAGCGCTCCATTGAAGAAGCGCCACAGCTGGCGCCCTCGGAGCTTCGAGGAGGAAGATAGCGAAGTCCAACAATTAATGGGCAAGATAAGGACACTCGCCTAGTTCGGATTATCAATAATCGAGGTAATGGCGACTTCCATAGCAGGGTGTCTAGCCACTCCAATTCAGAGGGCTCCCTATGTGGCACTATAACGGGAAGGCGGCGCCTCACGCCTGGGACGAAAGGTGCAGACACCCCTGCCATACCAGCCACAATATTGGCGATCTGTACAAAGGGAGAAAGAGGAGTTTACTCGTCTTAAGCGCCGAGAGGGATTTTCCATGTACAATCCTCCCTAGCTGGGTGAGTTTAATCTCACCACCTTACTCAATCTTCTCCACGAGTTATGTTTAATTGACATTAACCCGTCCATTTTAATAGGAATGGCGGAAGGTTGTCGCGAGGATCCATAGCCCGCTCCACGGCCGGAGGACCATAACCGTTACCTCGATCCCGGATCACGAGGAGGATCCACATATTTGTAGAGCTCGGGAGGAGTCTTCTACGGAGTGAGCTATGATGGCATGAAGTAGCCATCATGGGCGATTATCCTGGCCTCCTCCTGTTTCATATGTAAGTAGTCAGGAGACATCTCCTCCAAAAGAACTTCCTCATTATGCCTGACCCGTCGCACTGTCTCGTGCTCCAAAGGGGAAGCGCTCGGCGCCATGCCACACTAGAGGCATCTCATAAGAGGCGGGCGCTGCTTGGCGGGTCTTGAAGAGGAAGGTGAGCGACAACACAGTCGAGCCTTCATCAAGGAGGTATGACATTAAATATGCCCTCTGGCGGTCACATCAAACTGTGACATTGTCCGCTGTGTTTTATCTGGAAGAGTGTTCGCTGGACTATGTCCGGGGATCCTGCTGGTCGCGCCACCACCAATTAGGTTCAGACCACCTCTAGGGCGGGGGCCAGCAGGGAGTGCCGCGGATTGTCCTCCTTCAGAGGACTCGATGATGTATCGATCCACGAACTCTTAAGTAGAGGCGTCATGAATCATCGGCGCCGAAGAGCCGCTCTTAGCGACCCCAACTTTACTAAAGAGGCGTTCAATGCCTTGACTCGGTGATCACGTACATCCGAGCTGCTCGGGGCGGGCTTGCGAGCCAACGACCAGCATTTAAAAGATATCTGAGTAAATACGTATTGTACATATCGGTAATCATATACCCGATGGGACCGAGACTTGAAGCAGTTGAAACAATAGATTTAAGGATCATTGTATAATCGGGCACTCACGGAGAAAAACGACATCTTTGTTTCATGAGCTGGAAAAGTGTCGGACCCAGCTAGCTATTGTCCTTTGCCGAACTAGAAGTCAAGGAGGCACCGCATGGTAATGTTCCCTCCATCAGAAAAATATAATCATATACCAGTAATGTTAATACTATTGTATTTCCCATGGCAGGATTGTTAGATAAACTGAAAGAGGAACTGAAGGTCGCGCAAGCGGGTAAACAATAGGCCGGAAGGCAACTAGCCGCTGGTGAACGTGTCTTGACGTGAACCAGGGATGATAAGAACAAGCTGCAGGATTCCAACACCCTACTGGGCGAAGAGCTAAAAGATGTGCGAACCCAGCTAGCGAGGCGCCGTAAAAGAGAAACGAAAGCTACGGGCGGCATATTCAGTATATCGTTTGAACTTACCTTCGTGTAATGTGGCAAAAGCGAGCTAACAGATTTATGTCTGCGGTATCTTGTTGGCCGTCCCAAAGAGGAAATCACGGATCTCAAGGCGATCTGCTACAAAGCTATTCAAGTGCGATCGAGCTCGGAAAGCAATCACGAGTCTTGCCAAGGCTTTATGGCCATCGGCATCCCCTCGGGAAGTATGGAGGAGCTTGTGAAGCTATTCAAGGGAGCTCGGCCGCTTTGGATTATGGAAGATATCGGCTTGGGGAAGGCGCCGCGAGGCCTGGGCCATGGTGAAAAGCGGTACACCGGACTTGATTTGAATCATATGGCCCGAGTCGGGCCTCGAAGTCAGGTGGGAAAGAAATTCCAGTCAGCTTGGTATATGACCAAGTAAAGATAGCCACCAACTTTTCACAACAGGATTGTAGGTTAGACAGACTGTTAGGCGGTATAGAGGAAGAAGTAGCCACGAGTCAAGTGACTATGTACTTCAATTGACAAATTTGTCCCTAGCTGAATTGTAAAGCGATTGTCATGGCAGACCTTTTAACCCGATCTCCGGACCGAAGGTGCGGAGTGTTTCGAATACCGGACGGTGATAAATCCGGGCATGCATGGAAACCAAGCGAGGGGTCATAGTTGCTTGAACAGACAAGTTGTATTGACTAGCTATGTTATATTACTTATTGATTGTAAGAAACATCTTCCAGACAGAATAGTTCCGTTAAGGGTTCCTTTCCCTGGGTGAACATGCATTAGTATGCATGCCCAAACTGTGATTCTAAAAATCGCGGTATACATAATATCTGAGGTTGA
Source organism: Aegilops longissima (assembly GCA_021605205.1). NCBI lineage: Eukaryota > Viridiplantae > Streptophyta > Magnoliopsida > Poales > Poaceae > Aegilops > Aegilops longissima. Next base: position 38,913 of record JAHIAM010007288.1, read on the forward strand.
GTGCAACAAGGGTAAAAGCGTCTTTAGTCCATGTTGATTATTCCCTTTAGAATGCTAGCTTTCGGCTTCACCTACCGAGGTACAAGTCCGGATGACCGGCTGTAACAATTGTAGAGGTGCTCCCTTTATGCCCTAGCTGAACAAAGGAGAACGTAGGGCATAAGCACAGGAGCCAACCAACCCAGCTTGGCAAAAACTTAAGTCATAAAGGTGCATATAATGGCAAAGAAAAGGTACATATGAGAGAAGGACACATATGTTGTGAGCTTGATGCTCGGAAAATGATAATAATCTTATGTAAAAGAGATGTGTGCCTCATAAGTGTGCGGTCTAGCCGCATAAGAGCTATAAAGCTAAAGAAAATTTAAAGAGAGGAAAATGTAAAAGAAGAACAAGAAAGCGAACAATGAGTCCGGCTCTAGGCGTAGAATCTTGGTCTGGAGGCATTCCACAGGTTCGGCTCTAGCGATTATCGGATGCATCACGTGGTGATGCGCACCTCCGGTGAGAACTTCATCTATAATGAAGGACCCTCCCATTTGGGCTTGAGTTTGTCCTTTTTTTTCTGGCAAGCGTAGAACGAGTTCACCAACATTGTAAGTCTTGGACCGCACTTCTCTGCTTTGGTATCTGTGAGCTTGTTGTTGATAGAATGCGGAACGGGCTTTTGCAATGTCGCGCTCCTCCTCCAGGGCATCTAGACTGTCCTGCCGATCAAGCTTGGCTTCTCTCTCTTCGTACATGCGCTTTCGAGGTGAGTCATGAATGATGTCGCAGGGCAAAACAACCTCTCGCCATACACCATGAAGAATCGTGTGTAACCGGTAGTGCGATTGGGCGTGGTCCGCAGCCCCCAAAGTACAAAGTCGAGCTCCTTGACCCAGTGTTTGTCTGATTCTTTCAAAGACCACACTAGTCTGGGCTTAATTCCGCTCATTATAAGACCATTAGCTCGTTCGACTTGACCGTTTGTTTGTGGGTGATAGGCGGAGGCATAATCGAGCTTGATGCCCGAGTTAGCACACAGGTTTTCACTCTGTCATTTGTAAAATTGGAGCCGTTATCGATGATGATGCTGTGGGACACCATA
>JAHIAM010007289.1:0-93677 GCA_021605205.1 Aegilops longissima
AAGACTTGATAAGATGAAAAGAACTTGAATGGAGGACATGACACTCTTGTTAAATGGATAAGCAAGTAAAAGAACATGATCTTTACAAAACAAGGTGATGCGTGAAAAGAGCAACATCACCCTGCTTCCGGAAGAAAGAATAGAAGATAGATCATTGGAATAAAAGAATGGAGAAGAAAATGCCAACTTATGCCACAAATGATCTTGGAGAACACCCTTCCAAGAAGGTTATAACAGAGTTGTTGGAAAACCAACAACGAAAGCACAAGCTTGTTGTGGGCTTATGGAGAACATCTCAAAACTTGAGGTGAAATTCTGCCACTAACGAAACAATGATAGATTGAGATCAACGAAGGAGACGAGAAACTTATTTCACCGGGTGGACAAATGAAGAACTTGGGTCATTTATAAGCACCATAAATAGCAACAATCCTTAGGGAAAGCTTTAGGTGAAATATAATCCAAGATAACTCCAACAAAAAGATTGATTGGTTGAAAAGATCTCTTGAACGAAGAGAAAATGATGGATTTAAAATACTTCATTCTTGACAACATATGAATCATGAAACGCGTAGGGAATTGTCAAGAGTGACATAGAACCACCTCAAAAGATAAGGTAGGAAGAATTGCACTTTGGAATGCAAGATGAAGATTACTTGAACTCCTCAAAACCAAACATGTGTTGAGCATCATGTTTATTTTTAGAGTATGGCTTGGCGGATCATAACTTCGAGAGAAATCTTGAAGAACAATTGAATAATTAAAAGAATCCTTGACGAGCCACCATGTAGAGCCTCTATGAAGAACTCCGATAATAAAAAGATGATAAAAAGAAGGAGAAGTTGAAAACACCAGGTGAAGCCTTGCGATGATTTAGATGGAGCTCCGCGACGAGATAAAGCGGAAAAACTTGAAACTCCGGAGAAGAAAAGATGAAGCATCTCGAACCGAGAAATGTGACATGATGAATAACTCTGGAAAGAAGAAACTAGATCACTTGGATGAAACAAGAATAAGAATTATGTTATGTGTATCCTTCACCAATTTAAATTGATGACAAGCAACGAATTTGGCATACTACTTATTCTCGTAGAAAGGATTAAGATAGATATGGCACAAACTTGAGAAGGTATTGATGGAACCACCGATGGAATTTAAAAGAACGAATGAATTGATACGATAATCAAGGAAAAGAAATATTGAACGAACCACCGTAAGAATTGAAAATGAACGTAGCAAAGGCACAATTCACCAGGAAGAATTGGAAAACGAATGAAGATGCTTGAGAGAATTTAGATACAAGAGAATGAATAGATGACGAGCTGATTGGAGAATACTTGAATGATGCACTGGTATGATTTGGAGAACGAGAGCTAAAACCTTGAATGAATAATTCTGAGATGATGGGATCCGGAGAATCAAACTGAAAAGACTCCTAAAATGCTCCAGATGGTTGAAAAGAACTCACAATCGAAAACAATTATGAGAGGATGGCATCAAACTTGAAGTACGCATCTTTGGAAGAACGGGTAAGGATTTAAGAGGAACTCTTCTTGGTCTTCACATCTTTGAGAATAGCGATGAGAAACCACCAAATTGTTGAGAAACTCCGGAAGGATTAAAAGAGGAAAGGTTGAGCCAGAGATGAAAAGAATTTGAAAGCGGCCTAGGAGAATGCATGTGACTGATGAAAATTCATTCTTACGTCAAACTTTGAAAAGAATTTTAGAAGCTCTGGGAAAATTAGAAGAGTCAGGTAAGATCCTGGGAAAAGACCTGTGGGTTAGGGCCCACTCGAAAGAAACATCATTGAAGGATTGCTTGAAATAAAGATTGCACCGGTAGAATTAAATGGCTGGAATGAGATAACAACCTCAAAATAACTTGAGCGGATCTGGAATGAAAAGACAGGCCTTACGAGATATCTTCAACACTCGAGAACAAATGAATAGCGAGAAGTGAATGATTAAGAGGTGCATCGGCAAGAAAGCATTTGCAACAAGGAAAGGAATATGATCAACACTGAAAGCTTGAGTTAAATCCACGAGAAAAGAATCGAGAATGAAGAATGATGAACTTGGAGCTATTGAGCATCTTCATGAGGATCAACTGGATCGAACATTGATTGAAAAGAGTGAAGAGACTTCACATGAATAAATGGATACTTGATTAAAATATATAAGTCCTTGCAGAAAAGGGTGGGAGGGCGAGAAAACAAAGATAACTTGGGACGGATGAAACAAACACCGTTGAGAAAACTTAGAATTGATCTCGCAAATGTTGAAATGATCGGATCCACTTGAAGAGAAGCACGCCGGTTGGGAAAAGAATTAACATGACGACCTCGATGATCAAGAAGGATTAGTATTCACATAGCAATATGAGAACACCGTTTAGGGAAGGTATGGATTAACACTTGACTCCGAAGCAACTCGAATACCACAAATAAAACAAAACAAAGGATTTGGCTTGCAGAATAAGCCGAAACAAATACATATGATAGAGATTTACCCAATCCCATATCATGCATCTGTCGGAAAGATATTCTAGGAGCTACTTGAATTCCCACCTATAAACTCCGAAACTTTACGGTTATGCAATCTGGTGTTGGGGATCTGAGGGACACAAAATATATCACCCAAACTAACAATACCTAGATCCAATTGTATCCATCCGTCAACACATAACCAAGAAAATTCCGGAAATCGTGTACCTCAACCTTCGAAAAGCATCCGTTATACAAAGTTATGGCAATACTCCCGAACTCCCCAGTACTGGGTGGCGTCGAGGTTATTGTAACGCCCCCGATGCGGCTATATCTCCCACGTGTCGAAGCACGACTTAGAGGCATAACCGCATTGAAAGCAATGTCGCAAGTGAGGTAATCTTCACACAACCCATGTAATACATAAGGGAAAGAGATACATAGTTGGCTTACAGTCACCACTTCACACAATACATAAATAAACATCCATCATCCAGTTACACTCAAGGTCCGACTACGGAACCAAAATAAAAGAAGATACCCCAAATGCTACAGGATCCCGATCGTCCCAAGCTGGCTCCACTACGATCATCGGGAAAAGACACATAGTAACGACCACGTTCCTCGTCGAACTCCCACTTGAGCTCGGTTCGTCACCTGCTTGGCATCGTCGGCACTGCAACTGTTTTGGTAGAATCTGTGAGTCACGGGGACTCAGCAATCTCACACCAGCGAGATCAAGACTATTTAAGCTTATAGGAAGGACAGAGTTGTGAGGTGGAGCTGCAGCAAGCGACTAGCATATATGGTGGCTACATTACGCAAAAGAGAGCGAGAAGAGAAGCAAGGCACGGTCGTGAAGCTAGTAGCGATCAAGAAGTGATCTGAACTACTTACGTCAAACATTACTCCAACACGTGTTCACTTCCGGACTCCGCCGAGAAGAGACCATCACGGTTACACACTTGATTGATGTGTATTTTAATTAAGGTCAACCGGGTTTTCTACAACCGGACATTAACAAATTCCCATCTGCCTCATAACCGCGGGCACGGCTTTGAAAGATAATACCTGCAGGGTGTCCCAACAAGCCCATTATAAGCCCTCACGGTCAACGAAGGATATTCCTTCTACCGGGAAGACCCGATCGATCTCGGAATCCCGGACTACAAGACATTTCGACAGCAATAAAACAGCAAAAGCCGCCCGATTGTGCCGACAAATCCCGATAGGAGCTGCACATATCTCGTTCTCGGGCACATCCGGATGAACACTACGTCGGCAACGAAGATGCCCCAAGTTGCCTCGTGGTGGCACCGCAAGTGGTTCTAGTTTGGACCAACACTCGGAGGAGCATTGGCCCGGGGTTAAATAAAGATGACCCTCGGGCTCATGAAACCCGGGGAAAAAGGCTTAGGTGGCAAATGGTAAAACCAATGTTGGGCCTTCTGGAGAGTCTTATTCAAAGCGAACTGTCAAGGGGTCCCATAAATCACCCAACCGTGTAAGGAGCGTGGAATCAAGGAACATAACACGGTATGGCGGAAACTAGGGTGGCAAGAGTGGAACAAAACACCAGGCATAAGGCCGAGCCTTCCACCCTTTACCAAGTATATAGATGCATTAATTAAAGAAGATATATTGTGATATCCCCAACAAGTAAACATGTTTCAACAAGGAACAACATCTCCATGTTCCAACAAGGAACAAACTTCATCTTCTCCTGCAACTAGCAACGCTATAAGAGGGGCTGAGCAAAGCGGTAACATAGCCAATCAACGGTTTGCTAGGAAAGGATGGTTAGAGGTTTGACATGGCAATATGGGTGGCATGATATAGCAAGTGATAGGCATCATAGCATAGGCATAGCAAAAGAGCGAGCATCTAGCATAGCAAAGATAGAAGTGATTTCGAGGTATGGTCATCTTGCACAAAGTTCTCAGAGTTGTCGAAAGCTTGATCCTCGTAAGCGTTCTCAATAGGTTCCTCGTTCACGTACTCGTCTCCCGGCTCTACCCAAAGCAAGAACACAAACAAAGGAACCACAATAAATCACGGTGCACTGCACAAACAACATGATGCAAAACATGGCATGATATGCGAGATGTGATATGCAATGCGTATGCGTGCTCCGGAAGGAAAATGATGAACCAGGCATCAATTTGGCAAACCAAGTATGCCGCTGGAAAGGTGAGATGATTTCGGTTGAAATCGATATAAAGATCACCGGAATCGGATGCACGGTTTGCAAATGACAAGCAAAACAAGAATGGCACAAATCTGCCATTAACAGCATGATGCCACATAGCAAGCAACAAGAAATTAAGCTACTGCACCCAAACGTACCAGCAAAGCATATGGCAGTGATCTACTCAAGATGCTTGACAAAAGATGAACACTGAGCTACGGCTAAATCACATCACAACAGGTCCAAACAAGCATGGCAAAAGTGCAAAATATATCAGCTTCACAGACTTGGTGAAATTACTGAACATGGCAGAATCAGCATCAGGAAGCAATGTTCAGAGCAAGCAAACAACATGCTAAAGGAACTTATAATAGCAAAACAAGGCATGGCATGAATCTACTCAAAGCATAGAACAAAAGTCCCTTACTGACCATGAGCCAAAAGGGGTCAGAAAATGCAATAGCACCCATGTCAATATAGCAAGTTTCGTTAACAGATTCAGCAACAGGGCATGACAAAAACAGATAACAAGTAGGCATGTTTAAGAGCTCGATACACTCACTACAGAGCATTTCATGATAAACTAAGCATACATACATCAAGAAGACATGGCATAGAAGTTATACATGGCAATAACAACATCATAGCATACACGGATCAACTACAACAACCTTGGCAAAATTGAATAACATGTAAACAATCTGCCAGGAAACATTTCATAGCAAAAGTAGAGCTCGATTGACTCACGCTATGGCACTCCATAATTGCAAACAAGGGCATGGATGGATAGAGCATAACCATATGTTCAAAACATCCTTACTGAAGTATCTCAAAATATGCATGGATCTCTCGGTAGCATCAAGTTAACATGGCATAAAAATATCAAAAAAGCGGGGCTGAAATCAGCAACAGACATGAAGCCTAGTTTGCATGCTTGTGCTAGTCACCACAGAGATCACAAAAATACATGGCATACACCCTGTAAAGATGGCATGGCATATTACAAAACACATGTAGGACTCAAGATCATAGGGTGCACACATCAATCATGGCAAAATGACAAAAGTGCATGTTCTGTTAAGAAACAGAAACTAATATCACATAGCCCTCTTCCAACAGCATTTCGGGCATCAAGATGAGCTCAAATAAAAATGATGCAATGAGATGAAATGTACTCATCGAGGCGAACATTTTGACATATTACACGCACGGAACGGAGCAGTACGCAGAGAGTTATGGCATGATGAAAATGCAACAAAATACTGCAGAATAATGACTTAGAGGGAAGCGGGGGAGAGAAAGTCAACCGACTCGTTGGATCTAGATCGGATCCGGCTCGAGGCTCGCCGGAGCGGAACAGCAGCAGCGACGGCCGACAGGCGCCGGAGGAGGAGAGGCCGGCGCTGGCCGGGCCGGCCGGCGAGGCGGGCGATGGCCGTGTGGCCGAGGCGGGCAGCCTTGGCGGCGGTGGGCGACAGTGCTTGGCGGCGAGCAGATGGCCATGGTGTGCGATGGCGGCGATAAGCAGGCGGCCTGGCGGCGTGGCAGCCGAGGCGGCGGAGGGCAATGCATGGGCGGGGAGCCTATGGCGCGCGCGTCTGACATGGGGGCCCTTCAGGCAAGCGGGCGGCGTGCTGGCAATGGCCGGGCGCCACGTGTGTGTATGATTCGTCCGGGGCAATGGGAGTTTCGTCCGTGCGGACGGACGTGTCCGCATGCGGAGGGGATTCGCTAAGGGTTTTCCGGTTGGAGGAGATGCATATTTATAGGTAGAGGGGCTAGGAAGCTCCAAATGAGGTGCGGTTTTCGCCCACGATCGTGATCCGACGACGGAGAGCATGGAAGTGAATTAGATGGGTTAATGGGCTGTTTTGGAGGGTGTTGGGCTGCAACTTAAAAGAGGCCTTTGCGAGAGTGCGGTTAACGTTGGAGTACCAAGCGAGCTCCAAATGACCGAAACTTGACGGTGGTCTACGGTGGTGTACCAAGGCCACTTGGCAAGCCTCGGTCCATTCCGAGAAAGTTTAGTACCCGCTCACGGAAAAAGCGTAAAAGGGGGCGCGGGGACATAGGAGTGCGGATTGCAAAAGCGGACAACGGGGAAAATGCTGGAATCATGAGGCGAACACGTATGCAAATGAGATGCACATGATGACATGATATGAAATGCATGACATGGACAAAATGCAAAAATAAAGAAAAAACCCAACCACGGAGGGAATATCATATCACAATGCCGAAAATGGCAAGAGTTGGAGTTACAAATATGGAAAGTTACATCCGGGGTGTTACAGTTATCTCACCAACAACTGCATAAAAGAGATTTTCGATGTCGGCAAAACTCAGGTATTCCAGAACTGCAATGATAAAATTGTGGCGACAACACCTCGGAGCTCAACTCCCGGGACCTTTGTCACAACCCTAAATGTCGGGAGGCGCCAAGAACAATGTTCTCGTCACAAAACCATCGGAACGATCCCAAGATACCCGCGTGATCCTAAAAAAATTTAGTGAAATTTGAGGAGAGGAAAGACAAAACATCTACGTCAGGAGGCCTCACCAGAGCGACGAAGGGACTGAGGAGTAAAAAGAATCCTACTCTCCGATATATATAATACTAAGACTCAAAATAGTTTTCTTCTAGACTCAACAACGGCCAACAATCAAGGGGGCTCCTATGGTCGGTCGAGGCTCTGATACCAACTTGTCACGCCCAAGATGCGACCCTATCCTAAAGGAACTCGAAGGTCCCACCAACGATAGAAGCGCATCTTGAATACGCTTTTTCAAGGTGGATATCATTACATCAACATTACATAATAGTGGGGATATATCCAATACATACAATGTCACATGAATACAACAATACAACATACACGATCAACACCCGACTACGGATGAATCATAAACAGAAATTCAAACAACATCCACCCTGCTAGCCCAGGCTGCCGACCTGGAACCTATCCCCTGATCGACGAAGAAGAAGAAGGACTCCAAATCAAGCAAGCATCGCTCTCGCGTCATGATCATCGCAAAACCTGAACCTGCAACTGTTGGTGTAGTAATCTGTGAGCCACGAGGACTCAGCAATCCTCAAGACTAGCAAAGCTTAATGGGTAAGGAAGGGGCAAAGTGGTGAGGTCGCAGCAGCGACTAAGCATGTATGGTGGCTAACTTACGCAAATAAGAGCGAGGAGAGAAGCAAAGCAAGCGGTCGTCAACTAGTAATGATCAAGAAGTGATCATGAACTCCTACTTACGTCAGACATAACCCAAAGACCGTGTTCACTTCCCGGACTCCGCCGAGAAGAGACCGTCACGGCTACACACACGGTTGATGCATTTTAAATCGAATCTGGTGTCAAGTTCTCTACAACCGGATATTAACAAATTCCCATCTGCCACATAACCACGGGCACGGCTCTCGAAAGTTTATACCCTGCAGGGGTGTCCCAGCTTAGCCCATGATAAGCTCTCGCGATCAACGAAGGATATTCCTTCTCCCAGGAAGACCCGATCAGTCTCGGAATCCCAGTTACAAGACATTTCGACAATGGTAAAACAAGACCAGCAAAGCCGCCCGATGTGTCGACAAATCCCGATAGGAATCGCACGTACCTCGTTCTCAGGGCACACCGGATAAGTCAAGCTATGAGTAAAACCAGGCTTCGAGTTTCCCCGAGATGGCCCTGCAGGTTGCTCGGTTCGGACCAACACTCGAAGGAGCACTGGCCCGGGGGGGGGGGCTAAAATTAAGATGACCCTTGGGCTCCGGAAACCCAAGGGAAAAGAAGGACATAGGTGAGGCAAATGGTAAAACCAATGTTGGGCCTTGCTGGAAGAGTCTTATTCAAAGCGAACTGTCAAGGGGGTCCCATAAATCACCCAACCGCGTTAGGGGCGCAAAATCCGGGAACATAATACCGATATAGCGGAAACTAGGCGGCAAGAGTGGAACAAAACACCAGGCATAAGGCCGAGCCTTCCACCCTTTACCAAGTATATAGATGCATTAATAATATAAAAGATATGGTGATATCCCAACATAAACATAATCCAACATGGAGCAATCTTCATCTTCACCTGCAATAGCAACGCTATAAGAGGGGTTGAGCAAAAGCGGTAACATAGCCAAACAACGGTTTGCTAGGAAGGGTGACAAAGGTTAGAGGTTCATGGCAATTTGGGAGGCTTGATAAGCAAGTGGTAGGTAGCAGCATAGCGATAGAACGAAGCAACTAGCATAGCAATGATAGTAGTGAGATCGAGGTAGCGGTCATCTTGCCTGAAATCCCGCTAGGAAGAAGAGCGAGTCCATGAAGAAGATGAAGCGGGAGTAGTCGAGCGAATCCTCACAACTCCGGAATGAAACCGAAGCTAACGAGAGAAGCAACCCGGAAAGAAACAAACAACATGGTAAATGCACAAGCATAAACATGGCATGATGCACAATCAAGTATGATGCATGTCCGAATTAAATGTTGTTAACATGGCAAGAGGTGAAGCATAATAAAACTACCTATCTAGGCAATTTTAAATGAGGCCGGAACAACAAACAACAATTCCGAAAAATCCCCACATGCATTTAGCATTTTAATGCAAACACAATTTTAAACATTTTAAATGTTGTTATCATGATGTGAATGACATATGCAGGTTTTAAGCAATTTTATGAAAATGTTGACATGAGCATCATGCGAGGCATTTGTCGCTATGGCAGAAAGGAAAAGGGTGCCACGGCGACGAATCCGAAAATGATGCCACGACAACATATCGGTTCCGGTAGCTCATGGAGATACCGGTGCAAAAGGAAGCGTGCGGATGTGCGGAACATGCTAGAGATGGTGGGGTGCTCCCGACTACCGGGTTCCCACGGGTTAGTGGCATGGAAACGAGTGACAATTCGGACACGGTGCAAACGGTACATCTCATACAACACATGCATTCGGTCCACGGCGGTCGTTTCGGCGGTTATACCTTGGAAGCGTGCATTTCGAGGCGGTTCAAAAATGTCGAGGGAAGTAGTCGTTCACGGGTCGTAATGGAAGTAGTCGTTCTCGCGACGGTAGTGGAAGTAGTGGTACACGGTGACGGTAGTGAAAGTAGTGGTACACATCTTGGAGAGGGACTTGACGAATCCGAGTTCTTCGGGGAAAACGGGTACCCGTTCGCGTTGTAGTCGTGCATGGTTCGTAGACGTTCAGTGCGCCCGTAGAGGTACTTGGCACATCATTACAAAGGTCGTACACAGATCCAAAAGAGGGACTTGGCGTTTCGTTCGGCACTCGTTCGAGCATCCGTGTGGTCTTGCCGGTGGTGTACTTGGCGAATCCAGAGGCATTGGTAGTGGTACTTGGCGAATCCCACGCTCGGTGGTCCTTGGACTTGGCGTCAACAGCAACGGGGGCGCGATGCAGGGACTTGGCGCGATGTAGGGGCGATGGTCGCGGGACTTGGCGCGTGGATGATGCGGCAGCGCAAGCAGAACTGCAGCTCCGGAAACATGGCGGGTGGCGAGCCGGGAAGCCGAGATCCACGGATCTGGCAGAGCACGCCCGGCAACGCGTCGTTCGGTGGAGAAGCATGGAAGCGCCCGCAGCGATGGTGGCGCAGGAAGGCGAGGCTGGCACGAGAGCTTGAGGGCGCGGGTGCCATGGCGCTGGCGATGAGCTGCTGCTGCTCGATGCAGACAGAGGCAGCCAGGTACGGAGTTGGAGGGGGACTGCGCTCCCGCGGTTGAAGACGAACGGCGATGGCGCGGCATTCTAGGAGGCAGCAGGGCGCGGGGACGGCAGGGGCGAGATGCGGTGTTGGAGGTCACTAGCTTCTCTTGATCGGGATGAGGATGGAGGGTTCGTCCCTGTGAGTGGCGGCGTGAGGGAGAGAGTGGACGGAGAGATCGAGAGGAGGGTTGCGCGAGGGGATCGACTAGGGTTAAGGGCGCCGGAGCTGGGCCTTGGGTCAACTGGTCCGGATGGATGCAAGTGGCGGCTGGGCTTCTCTCTCTCACCCACTCTAAAGAAAATAAAAACAAAACAGAGATAAGAAAGAAAAGAAAGAGAGGTTAGGGGAAAAAGTTGGACACACGGATAATTTTCCCGGACTCACAAAAATGTGCACGGTCCATGAAAAATAGTAGTGGCAAGATTGCAGGAATTAAATTCAAACTCATTTGAATTTAATTCAAATGGTTTGAACTAGGACAAGGTTTAGGAGTGGCCAAAATGTTGAGATTTTTGGTAGAGCTCCGGAAAGTGATGAAAGAATATAGGGCAAAGTTTGGAGACCAAACTTGAAGCAGAAAAGGCACGAAACTATTTTGCAAGTGTGTTATGGTTAATTCCAAAGTTAATGGAATATTTTAATATAGCTCCCTAATATTGGGAGGATATGTTATAAAGAGAAATCACCATGTGAATTCCCTCGATTTAAATGGATCGAAGATCCACACGATTTATTTATTTGAGTTTAAAAAAAGGGGATGCATGATGACATGATGCAATGCAAATGATGCAACGATGAATGCAACAAACAAACCAAATCACACGACGAAAGTCGGAAAACATGAAGGCATCTGGAGCGCCGGTCTTGGGGCGTTACATCTCATTAGTCTTGTAAAAGGTTGAGTAAGCCCTAGGAGATTAGATATGAAGCGTCATATGTATGCCAAATGACCTTGTAACGACTTTAGCTCTGTAATGTTTATGGGTGGCGGCATTTTTTGTATTGCTTTGATGCTCTTTGGTGAAATTTCAATGCCACGATGATGGACAATGAATCCCAAAAATAAGCCTCATTGTACAGCAAAAGCACACTTAAGAGGGTTCATCTTGAGTTGATGCTTTCTCAAGCGATTAAAGACAACACGTAGATTATCCTGATGCTGCAGGCGATCTTTGGTTTTGACAACCAGGTCATAAATGTAACATTACACGGAATTATGAATGAGATCATCCAAAACCATTGTCATTGCTTGTTGATATGTTGCACCAGCATTTTTTTATCCAAAAGGCATTATTGTGTAACAGAAATTACCTTTCGGGGTTCGAAAAGCAGTGTCAATTGCATCATTTTCATCCATCTTGATTTGATTATAACCTGACGACCCATCCATGAAGGATAGGGCACCATAACCTGTAGTGGCATCAACAACCATCTCAGTGATGGGTATAGGGAAATCATCTTTGGGACAATCACGATTTTGATCTCCTAAATCAACACAAATTCGCAATTTCCCATTCTTTTTCGTAACAGGGACAATATTAGCTAACCTGCGTGGATATTGTACCTCCTTTATGGATCCGGTGGCGATAAGCCTATCCGCCTCGGTAATGTTGTCATCTTGTAGTTCTAGGCGAAAGCGGCGCGGATGCTGCTTTACTCACCTGAACTGAGGGTCAATAGCAAGCTTATGAGTGGCGACTTGAGGGCTGAACCCTGGCATTTCTTTGTAGGTCCATGCGAAACAATCTCGAAACTCCATTAGGAATCGTCGGTAACTTTCTCGTTCTTGTGGTGTGAGGGAGGCACTAACGAAGGTCCGACGTGGGTCCTGCTCGGTACCGAGATTGATTTCGACAAGCTCATCAACAATGCATTGATCGCCATCTTCAAGTTGAGATGGAGCAGGATCAGCATTGATTACCTCTCCTTGCTTAATTGTCATGGCCGTATGAACCTGAGATAGAATATAGTGTACATTCTCCATCCCATAGTGTGCATTTGCAGCAGCATGAAAGGAACGAAACTGATGAGAAGTTTGATATATATAATTACCATCATCCTCATCAGATATTGGTTCTTGCTCTTCTTTACCTTGGCCATCACTTATGTGCACCATATTACACATAATTGTGTGCTTTTCATCACATTCTTCATCCTCGCTTTCAGAAGATTCTAAGCGGACATAGCCCAAACCGTACTTCGGTTGGCTTTTCTTATTTTTCTTTTTAATGAGCGTTTCTGTTTGATCCCACCACACTTCACAAATGGCGGGAGGTGATGGCAACCTGCAATTTTGAAGTTTAATCCCGGGTTGTTCCAATAAGCAAACCATTCTAGGTTCAACTTTCATAGTAATTAATGCTTCCTCTATATCAAAGCTAGAGGGGTAGTGTCGGTGTCAAAACTGGCGGATCTCGGGTAGGGGGTCCCGAACTGTGCGTCTAGGCGGATGGTAACAGGAGACAAGGGACACGATGTTTACCCAGGTTCGGGCCCTCTTGATGGAGGTAAAACCCTACGTCCTGCTTGATTGATATTGATATTGTGGATGTTTACAAGAGTGGATCTACCACGAGATCAAGGAGGCTAAACCCTAGAAGCTAGCCTATGGTATGATTGTAAGGGTTGTTGTGATTGTAGTCCTACGGGCTAAAGCCATCCGGTTTATATAGACACCGGAGAGGGCTAGGGTTACATAGAGTCGGTTACAATGGTAGGAGATCTACATATCCGTATCGCTAAGCTTGCCTTCCACGCAAAGGAAAGTCCCATCCGGACACGGGGTGAAGTCTTCAATCTTGTATCTTCATAGTCTTGGAGTCCGGTTGATGATGATAGTCCGGCAATCCGAACACCCCCTAATCTGGGACTCCCTCAGTAGCCCCTGAACCAGGCTTCAATGACGATAAGTCCGGCGTGTATATTGCTTGGCATTGCAAGGCGGGTTCCTCCTCCAAATGATAGAAGATTGTGAACACCAGGATAGTGTCCGCTCGCAAAATAAATTCCACATTCCACCGTAGAGAATAATAATATATACACAAGTTTAATCTGCTTGGCGTTTTCCGTGGCATGACGTCACACCACTACCAAGCCATTACTCGAATTGTTTTTACTTTACCACCTCGGTAGCATTTAGCGAAGCGGTTTCTTGGCACGTCTTGTTGAAGCAGAGATCGTGTTTCCCTTAATCCGGGATTCTCATCAATACAGGCGTGGGTAACCCAACGCGTCATTGATGGTGGCGCTTGGGAGATAAGCGAGTTTTACCGGGCGGTGGGGACGCGAAGACTTCGCCCGCCCATATAAGGGATAAGATTCACCTTCTCACCTCGCCTTCTTCCTCCTTTGCTTATCCATCTCCGGCGCTCGAGCTCCAGCGCCCAAGTTCGCGCATCTCGTCTCAACCTTCTCCGACCATGTCGGAGCGGGAGGTAAATGGTTGGCCTCCACCGTTAAGGAGGAGCAAATCGCCAAAGCTTCTGTGGCGCGGATACCTTTCCGGCGACATCGCGACCGGCTGCCCAACGAGGGCAGCTTATCCCCACCCCAGGCCCCATGAGAGGTTGTCTTTCTTTCCCACTTCCTCCATGGACTAGGCTTTCCACTTCACCCCTTTGTCAGGGGCTCATGTTCTACTACGGCCTGGATTTCCATGATCTGGCGCGAACTTCATCCTCAACATCTCGGCGTTTATCGTCGTGTGCGAGGCCTTCCCTCGCATCCAGCCCCACCCGACTTGTGGCTCAAGACCTTCAATGTCAAGCGAAGGTAGTGAAGGGCATTCAAGCGGAGTCTTGGGCGCCATGTTGGGCAAGATGCCCAACGTCCTTTGGTTGAAGGGGCCTTCGTGGAATCCGTCAAGGGTGGCAATCGGGGTGGTTCTACATCACCGAGCAGCGTGACCCTAAATGGGCGCCGGCCCCGAGTTTAGATCTGGTATCCCCACGCAGCTCACCTCCTGGAAAGAGAAGGGCTTGCTGTGGGGTAGTTTGAAGGAGCCGACGGGACTCAAGCTGTATCAAGAAGCTGGTGAAGAAGCTCGGGCTGGTTAACGTGGTCCAGTCATGCTCGTCGCGGATTCTCCCATGCCAAGCGGGCATTCAATCTATGGGAGTTCGATTCGAACAGCACCAGCGCTGAACAAGCTCTTGACACAACGTCTGAAGGCGCTGGAAGGTGCTATTCAAGGCGCGAAGCCCCGCATCCGCTGTTGAAGATCATGGATTTATTTCATGGCCTTGGTGACGAGGTAAGTGATTCTACCCTTTACGGGACACTTGTTTTCATAGTTTGACTCTATCGGTTTTAATTTCCCCTTTTCCTTTGACAGGACTGGATGAAGAAGGCGGAGCAGATTACCTGTCCGGGCCCTATGCCATAAAATCCAGTAGACGCTCGTCTAGCGAGGCTGCTGGTTCCGGCACCGCACGTGGTGCCGGAAAATAAGGCCAAGAAGGAGGCCACGGGTGCTCGAAAGAGTGCCCGTTTTCAGGTGTCCGACGACTCCGGGGCGGACTCCTCCCCCGAAAATGAGGAGGAGGAAGAGGACTCACTCCCAGAGGAGGGAGAGAGGAAGAGGAAGGCTTCCCCAACAGGGGAGGCCGGAGGGTCCAAGAGGGGAAGGACTATTCCCCCGGACAGCTCTTCCAACATCAACGTTGGCGAGGAAGAATGGCCTTCAAGGGCCAGGCCTCCGGCGAGATCGTAAGTATCCGGATTCCTGAATGATTTATAATTTCTTTTTCTGCGTCACATAGTGTCATTCTAATGTCGCATGCTGCACTGTAGTCCGTCCAGTGATGATCTCCCGCTTCATCGAAGCGGTCGTTGGCTTCGTCGGATGTAGACTCCATCCCGACCGCCTCCACCCCGCGACGCCGAGGGCGCCGAGTGGGATCCCGAAGGACCCATCGGGGAGGCTCGGGCGCCACAAGGCGTCCTCCGGACTTTGCGCGGACTCCACAACAGAACCCGCAGTGGTTCCGGAGTCCGGCCGGCGGCCCCTTCGAACGAAGAGCAAGACCGTGAAGCCGGCGGCTTCCGTCCAACCGGAGGCGGCGGGTAATTTGTTGGAGGCACTGCAGAGCGCTTCCATCGAGGAAGAACACCGCACTATTATGAGTGCGGTGATCGAAAAGTGCAGCTTCGCCAAGAGCGGGCTGACCGAAGCTGCGATAGCCTTCTATCGGGCTTTGAGGTAAGAAGTTAAAATATGCAATGTAATACCGCATAGACAGTAGCCCCGATGCTCGGTTCGGTGTTCGGAAAGAAAAGCGGGTGAGGATCTGAAACAAGATATCTGCAGGTTGCTAAAAATTATGTCAATATGGGTTGCAGGCTGCTGCTGCTTGACCTCTGCCTTGCTTGCGGAGGTCGGTGCGTTGAAGCAGAGCTCGGCGGTCAGGCAAGAGCTCGGCAGCGCCAGAAGCAGCTCAAGACAAAGAAGGTGAGTAACACCACTTTGAATTTGTACCTTCTGAGAAAAGGATTTAGGTTGCGACAAAAATAACAAGAATAACATGGGTGCTGCGGGGGGCCACGACCGAGGTGGCGGCCTGAAGGAGGCCGTGTCTGTGACGAAGCATAATCCGGCCGGAGGCGGGGGGCGAGAAAAGCAGGAGGCGCGGGTGGCGGTGGTTCAGCAAGAGCTCCAGGCTCTCATGGAAAAGCATGAGAGTTTGGAGCGTGACTCAAAGACTCGAGAGTCCGAGCTTGCCTCGGCTCTCGAAAGTGCCAAAACCGCCAAGGCCGAGGCCCATAAGTCCCTTCAGGAGGTTGAATTGATGAAGAAGATAGCAGCGGGTAAGGAATTTTTCATGCAAAGCAAGCATGTGAATGTAAATTACGTGTTACTTACCCGAATTCGGAGCTCTCCAGGGGCGTTTGCAGATCTGCCTCGCAGCGTGTCTGATGCCGCCGCATTCTACCAAGCCGAGGAGGGAGCTCAGCGGAGAAGGTCTTCGGTCTCGGTAGATTTGAGGCCGGCCATCCAGTGCCCCTAGCGACCAGTGAAGCAGCTGGTCGAACTTCCTAAGGTGGCGAGCAGGCCATGAAGGGCCTCATAGTCCATTTGTGGCTGGAGAGGCCATGCACAGGAGCTACTTCGGCCTCGCGGCGACGGCTGGTGGATCGTGCCCTGGGTGGAGGTTATCAAGCGCTCCGCCTGTATTGAAGGTGCTCGTCGGGCCCTTGCCAGCGCAAAAGGTGCATTGGGGCAAGCTGGATGCGGAGAAGCTAATCAGCGCAGCGCCACCGCGAGCAAGGAGCATCGTCGCCGAAATTTACTATAAGGCTGTCTGAAGGGTGCCCGCAAGATTGCGGATGAGTGCCCCAGGATGTAATTTTGAGTGAATTCGCAATGTGTTATCACATGCGCTGAAAACTTTGTTCATATCGCTAAGCAACGCTTGTTTAATTTAAAATATTACCTTACATGCGGCCGTTTATTAAATCGAGAGATGGCAAGTCGTCGGCTTCACCCCCATGCCACAGTCTTTGGGGTGTTGGGATAAACTTGAGCACTCTTGTTCCCATTTTGGGTCCTTCTAGGAGGCGCTCAACACAACGAACAAGGCAACGGACTTATAGTGCTTGAACACTCTCACTTAGCCATAGAATTCTATAATTTTAAATTTGGTGAAGCCCCTAGTATTCGGAAGACCGAATTGGGCGCTATCACGCCTTCATCGGACATAATCCGAACTTCGCTCGAGCGGCGTGAGGTCTTTAAGGACCGAAAGGACCTCTCAAACAGTGACCAGTCTCACGCCTTATCATGCCGGTCAGTTTAGCTTTCTCATCGAGGCGTTAACCCGGCTCAACCGGGCGCAATCGCGATGGTTCTCCAGTGCTACCTTAGCCGATAGAAGCGGGCGTAAGGTGCCAAACATGGGAGCAGGCAAACCCAACTATTGACCCAAGACATGATTCGAGCTGATTCATATAATGCTATAAGTTGAGGTGCTGCACTTGTGAAAGTGTGCGGACTTTATCACACCATAAAGTGGAGGACATAAGCCCTCGTGTATTTGGCGTACCAAGATGCACAGGTGCAACATGTTGTAAATGAACATATATATATATATATATATATATATATATATATATATATATATATATATATATATATATATATATATATATATATATATATATATATATATATATATATATAAAGTAATGCAATTATAGGCAAAAGTGCTGCATTTTATTCGAGAAGATATGCTATCGGTCGGAATGATACAAATAGTGCGGAAAGCAAGGGATTGGGCGAATTAAAGGCGTCTCCCTCGAGGGTAGGCTGCGGAATGTTGTATTTAACAAATTTAATGCTCGTGATGGAGACCACACGAGTGTTAAATCGCGCCTTTGTCCTTCCCATGCTGTTGCATCATGAGTTGGCAGGTTCGCCACGGACTGAGTTCTGTAAAAAAGAAAAAAAAAAAAGAAAAAAAAGCGACACACTTGGGAGCCCTGGTGTGGTCGAACCGCACTCTGGGTCTGTTGTGGTTGTGCCCTTCCCCTATGCCCATGGTATCTCCAGGCGTAATTATGTCTGTGGAGAGTTTGTCTTACAATTTTGCGAGGGCTGGGGTTGGGGCCGCATTACTACGTGTGCGGGCGTGCGGTGGTCTTAGTTGATTTTGCTCGGTAGCGTTTGGTCGTGTCCGGTCGTTTAACGGCGGACTCGATAATTGCCTTAAAAGGCTGCTCTGTACTTCTGCGAGAGCATTGTATGTTCCTCCGTTCGGAGGGGCGTTCCGTGTTTCCATTGACCGTGATGACTCCACGAGGGCTGGCATCTTGAGCTTAAGGTATGCATAATGCGGCACGCGTTGAATTTTACAAAGCGGTTCGTCCGAAGCGAGCGTGATAGCCGCTGCGGAGCGGGACTATGTCGAAGATTAACTCCTCGCCGGAAATTATCCGGGATCGAAGACCACTTCGATGTAAGCGAGCCTGTACAATTGGCCTCGACACCTGGTATGGCGCCTTTGAAGGTCGTCGTTGTAGGTTTAATCCTTGAAGGGTCTATGCCCATCTTGCGACTGTATCACGATAAAGAAGGTTCAGCTCTGCCGCCGTCCATCAGGACTCTCGTGAGGTGAAATCCATCAGCGATTGGGTCTAAAACCAATGCGGCGAATCCGCCATGGCGGATCTTGGTCGGATGGTCTCTTCGATCGAAAGTGATCGGGCAAGAGGACCATGGGTTGAATTTTGGGGCGGTGGCTCCATCGCGTATCGTCCCTTAGTGCACGCTTCCGCTCCCTCTTGCGAATATGCATTGCGTATATCATGTTTACCGTCCGAACTTGAGGGAATCCTTTTGTCCTCTGTTGTTGGCGGCGGGTCTCTTCCTCGTCATCATTGTGTAGCCCTTGTCCTGTTTTGGCGATTAATTTGCCTGCTGCTTGAATACCCAACAATCTCTGTTGGTATGGTTAGCTGGCTTTTCGGAGTTCCATGTATTTGACAAGAGCGGTCGAGTATTCGGTCCAAATTGGGCGGGCCTGAGTGGTTCTTTTGAATGGCTTCTTCCGTTGACGGGTTTGGAGCCTCGGAATCCGGCGTTGACTGCCGTATCCTCATTGTTGTCGCCGTTAATGCGGCGTTTGTTTTGTTTCGGCGCAACCTGCCATTGCGGTCCTTGGTATCCGGACTGCCAGCGTTTTCTTTGAGGTTATTCTGCTGGCGAGCCAGCTGTCCTCTCCGTGCGAAGCGGGTCATGAGGATGTGAGGGCTGCCATGGATTTCGGCTTCTCCTATCCTAGGTGCGGGCCAGCCACTCGTCGCGGATGTTATGTTTGAAGGCAGCGAGTGCCTCTGCATCCGGACGGTCGGCGATTTGATTTTTCTTTGTTAAGAACCGTGTCGAATTGCACGGCGATTAAATGCAGCTGCTGGATTATGTGGCTTAGGTCATCTGCGTCCGGTGGTCGCTTTGTCGATGCCACTGGAAGTTGTCGAGGAATGCGGCTTCGGTCTTCCCAAACATCAATTGACTCTGCGGGCAGGCTGTTAAGCCAATGCGAGTTGGTCTTTTAAGCAGGCGGGAGATATTTGATGGCGTGAAGATCGTCGCCGTGGCCATGTGTATATGGAGGAGATAATCCTCAATCCAGACCCTGGGTCTGTTGTGCCATCGTAGGATTCAATATTAACAGGTTTGAACCCTTGAGGATTTGATGATCCATTACTTCGTCGGTGAAGCATAGTGGGTGTGCGGTGCCTCTGTATTGAGCAATATCATAGCGTAGCTCGAGAGGCGTTATGCTGCTGTGTTCGGCCCGGCGGAGTAGTTGTATCCGGTGCGACGGTATTCGCCGTGGGTCGGGCGTCCACGTGATCCATAGATAGATATGGATTGTCTTGCCTTGTCCTCAATATATCTCGCAAGTCCGCGCGTTCCCGTGGCTTCCTGCTTTTAGAGCGATGCCGGGGTACGGTTTTGGTGGAGGGCTTGCACGCCTCTCTATCGCGGCCACGAGGTGGTCGGTCTGCCGTATTGTGCGCTGGTGATGCTGCCTCCTCTAATCGGGGGAGCAACCTGCGTTTTGGGTAACTTTTGGAGGGGCGTTCGAGTTCATACTCTTCGGCCGCGAGGACCTCGGTCCATTTGTCGGCGATGGGTCTTGATCAGCTTGAAGCTGTTGTTGCTTTTCTTTAGGCTGTTTGCCGTGGCCATTAGCCTGCGTCTCAAGCGCTCTTGTTCGACGGGATCCTCGGGCATGACGAATTAAATCGTCGCCGAGGCTTGCCTCGTCTCCGGAGGGAGGTAAGTAATTGTCATCCTCGACCTCTTAAATGCGCCGCCCTCTCCCGAGGGCTTGCTTCTTCCCTCCTGCGCTGGATCGTCTTTGGAGGGAGTTGTTCGGCACACTTACGGGGTGTTATTATCTCTGTGCGGAATCTCCATTCTTCCGTGGCGGGATTTAAGCGGCGCCAGCGTCGGCGCTTGGGCTATTTCTTTAAGGAATCGGCCTCGCTGCTTCTTCGCCGTCCCCATCTTTTGGGGTGTCCACCATGTATATGTCGTATGACGAGGTGGCTTTCGGTGTCCTGTAGGCACTTTGGTTCTTGTAATCTCCGGCATCGTCGTCCATACCGTCGATGTCTTGAGTCGTAGTCAATCGTCGGTTAAATCGTCGGCGGTGGCTACGAAGTGGGTGGTGGGTGGGATCTGAATTTCTTCGTCGTCGCGTCCCACCGCCCTGGCGTAGTTCGGCCAGGCTCTCCGGATAGCGAGAGATGCTTGATGAATTCTGATATCGCCGAAGGGCGAAGTCTGAAAGATGTCCATGGCGGTGAATTCCATGATCGGCGTAATCGGATTCGATTGGAAAGGGCGCAGGAGGTCGGAGTTGGCAGAGAGTCCGGCACCTCGGAGTCATGGGCTTTATGCGGGACAAGGTAAGTGTTCGGCTCCATCACCATGGGAGTTGCAGCTCGGCGGTGTCCATCCATCCGTCCTCGATCCGAGCGATCGGCTCCGGACTATGAGTCGGAGCGGATTAGTGGCGACCTCAAGGTGCTGTCCGTGGCGAGTTAGGTCATGCCCATCGAGACAGCAGTGGCACGCTTGGCTGTGGCTCAGATCCATCGAAGATCAAGTCCCCGCGGATGTCGTCCGTGAAGTTTAGGCTTCAAACCTGACTGACGGCCAGGGGCGTAGCTTCGATCTGCTCGGATGGCCAGGGAGTTGGCCCATGATCTGAAGCCGCCCGAATCTGAAGATCTGTCCGGGAGAAAGGTCTCACCAGGACTGCGTCGTTGTTGATTGAAGAGGCCATCAAGCCTATCGGTGGCGACACGGAGGAACTCTCAATGAAAGCACCAATGTCGGTGTCAAACCGGCGGATCTTGGGTAGGGGTCCCGAGCTGTGCGTCTAGGCGGATGGTAACAGGAGACAAGGGACACCACGTTTACCTAGGTTCGGGCCCTCTTGATGGAGGTAAAACCCTACGTCCTGCTTGATTGATATTGATATTGTGGATGTTTACAAGAGTGGATCTACCACGAGATCAAGGAGGCTAAACCCTAGAAGCTAGCCTATGGTATGATTGTAAGGGTTGTTGTGATTGTAGTCCTACGGACTAAAGCCATCCGGTTTATATAGACACCGGAGAGGGCTAGGGTTACATAGAGTCGGTTACAATGGTAGGAGATCTACATATCCGTATCACCAAGCTTGCCTTCCACGCCAAGGAAAGTCCCATCCGGACACGGGGTGAAGTCTTCAATCTTGTATCTTCATAGTCTTGGAGTCCGGTTGATGATGATAGTCCGGCAATCCGAACACCCCCTAATCCGGGACTCCCTCAGGTAGAAATGGGTTATAGAGTCACATGGTTGTACCCGTGGTACCTTATAAAATAATGTGGGACTGGAGCCCTTGTATTGGCCTGGGATCAAGCGAACCTCCAATGGTATTGACACAGATACATACATTAACGGGGGTTGTTTAAGTACACCTCCCTTTGTTTCCTCTATTTCGTTCACCCTTCTTCTTACTCTCCCTTCAAGTGGTGTCACTTTTTTAGAAAGGGAGTTTGTGGGTGTCTGTAACACCTCAGAGGGAGGCATATCACCCTTACTGGTGAGGAGTATAGGAACTCCTATAGTTGTATATTCAGATTAGTTACATCATGAGGTATCATAGGTGTTATAAGAGAAAATGATTCTTTCTTTTCATTATGAGGCTCGGTAGAGGGCTCGGATACAGACCCCAGTAAGAGTGGAGGTGGAGTAGAAGCCTCCGCATTTGATGATAATTGTGGGGTTTGTAATGTGGTGGTGGTGTGTCCCTCTTTCCCAAAAGGAAAGGGATCATATCGACGGGTCATGGAAGGTCTTCCTCTTCCACGACCCCTTCCTCCCTGTGTAAAAATTTTCCTTGAGGAATGCTTGCTGGATAAAGACTCTATACCTGACAATAAGGTGGAGCTAGGTGTGATAAGTATATCGGATGAAGGCCCACTCGTCCTTGCTGAGTGGGTGGCTCCTCCCTTGGGAAGTAGTATTTTGCATCGGCATGATGTGCTTCTTGAATGGTATAAGGATTAACATTACCAGCTATTCGGTGTTGCTCACCACTTTCATCGGCAAATTTCAAGCATTGATGTAGTGTCGAGGGGACTACTTGGTACTTGTGTATCCATGGTCTACCCAACAATGCTGAATAAGAGGTGTTCGCTTCTATAACAAAGAAGAGCACCTTAAAACTAAAAGATTATATTTGAATTTTCAAAGTGAGAGAGCCTAATGCTGATCTTCCTTGATTATCAAAACCGCATATCACAACTTCTGTTGGTTCTAGGTCATCCAATATGAAGCCAGCACGGGTCAAACTACAAACTAAGAGAATGTTAACAGCAGACCCAGGATCAAAGAATGCGCCTCAAGTGAGCGTACCCAATGTTCCCTTCTATGTAAAGTGGGTGATTATTATTGTCATCCATCACCACTTCATCTTCTTTGGAAAATGTTGTCTCATTTGCACTCGACTCGTTCCACAATATTCAATGCTTTGCCATTGTTACTTCAAATAATTATGGATTTTGTAATGCTTGAATGAGAGCTTGTGGTAGTTCATGTACCAACATTAGTGCATCATAGACACTTAAAAGTGCTGGAATACGTTTCAAGTGTGTTACTATGTTGCAATCTATTTTAGGAGCAGCCCCATCAGCATCTCCGGGAGCTTCTGTGCCACGCCATATTGGGTGGTACCATTTTGTGGATCATATGTTTTGTCTCTTATGACCCTTTTAGGCTGGGTCTTATGAGGGTCAGGAAAGACCTTTCCTCCTCGCAAGTTCATATGGACTTCAAGTTCAGACTCATGCGATGTGCTTTCTGCATGCATGACTTCCTTTTCATTTGGCGTAACTACAACCTCAGGCGAGGAGCAACCCGATGTCGAATCATCTAGCACAGCATTGCAAGAAATCTTGTCAGAGGATGGCTTAGGAATGATTTCCTTTATTTTCTCTTCCACCATAGGTTCAATCCTCTGCCCCCAGCCATGGGGCATGAATTGCTCTAAGGTAGGAAGTGCACGGCTTGGTCTAGGGAATGACTAATCTCCCTCAGACTTAGGCACAAATCTTGGTGGCATGCGACGCATGCTAGGATTATGCCACTTGGGCGACCTCTTTGTAGTATGCTGATAATAGGGAACCAATGTGTTCCCTGTTCGGGTAGATGTTATGATGCAGGCCTATAGGGTCTGGCCTCTCGTGGTACTCTTCCTATAACCCTAAAGGTCTCGCGAGTGACCCTTAGGTTAGTCAACTTTTCTTCAACCTGGGCCAGTGGAAGCCAAGCTTCCTTTTCCTTTGTGGGAAAAAATTGTCGTCACCATATTGACAACATGGTAACTAGGATTTATGGCATCAGGCTATATTTGAAGTCTCTTCTCATCAATGGCGCGTTGGAGCTATTCCTTAAAAGCAACACAGTCTTCAATGATGTGCCCTACATATTGATGATATGGACAATATAGAGGGGTGTCCTTCATATGTACTTGATCAGGACGTTTTGGTTCTGGGAGGGTTAGGTAGTTATGAGCCACCACTTGACTAAAGAAACTTTTTGTCATCTCTCGACGGAATATGTATTGCTTTCTAAGAATTTCTTGGATGGAAGGACGTTGTCTTGCCCCCGCAGATTCATTTCTTATGCCGAACATGGGCACATTATTTTGCTGCACTGCTCTAGTGGTGTTAGCCTCATTGGAATCTTTAGGCCTAGCCACATTTATTATTTGGCTTCACCGTCGGAGTTGAATCTCTTAGCATGTTCATGTGTGCTGGCATTCTTATAAAACTCCATGATTTGAGGGGACTTCTCAAACTCTATCTTGGTCGCTGCCACAGCTGAGCTAAGTGCACTAAATGTTTTGGGTTCGCCTCGAGATACCTTGAGCGACCACTGTCGTTGCATTCCATGGACACACATTTCAGTGGCATCCTTAGTGTGCATTTCCCTTGGAAGATGCATGAAGCTATTGCAGAATCTGACTATGTAGTCATCAATCTTTTCATCATGCCTTTGTCGAACTTGTGCTAGCTCAATCACTGAGAAATCCTTTTTCATTGTGACAAAATGTGATTTGAAGAGAATTTTCATGCTTTTCCAATCAGGAACAGAGCTCACGGGGAGGAGACTTTACCAATGGAAGGCGGGACCGGTTAAAGAACGTGAGAATTGTCGCAATAGGAGTGAGGGGTTGTGAGTAGTATCTCCACATGTTGCCTCAAAATAGGCTAGATGTTCTGTTGCATCTCCAATTCCATCAAATTGGCAGAACTTGGGTGGATGCCACCCAGCAGGGTAGGCTACGAGATCATGCCATGACTCATATGGTTTGTCAAGCTCGCTCTCTAATGTTTGAGGGGCTTGTTCTGTGACAATTTGCTTCATTCTTTTATTCACAATATCCTCAATTATGGCATGATAATCTTTAAGCATATCAGGGGAAGCACCACTAGATGCCACAGGTGGGGAGTTTAACAACTGGGGATGCTGGTTAGCATCGACAATGGCCCCTAGCTCTTCTACCTGGGTATCAACAATTGCTTGACCATCATTAGATGTTGCACCACGTCCCGGGCTTGTAAGGAGACTAAAAGTTGGTCAAACTTTGCATTTAGGTGATCCAACTGTAACTGTTGTGAACGAATCTGTTCTTGCATTTTACGTTCACGCTCTTCAGATGTGCCTACGTCATCAATAGGTGGCTTTTCCTTGCGCGTGCCATCACCTGAATCTAGTTGATCTTGGCTACTTTTCCTGTGCTCATTTTCCATGTGTATTGGGGCGATATTGTCATCTCCAAATTGGCTCTCATCATCTGACACTACCGAATGTGCAAGGCCGTAATATGCGGAGAGGTAGTGAATTCTTTTGGAGGCGGGCCAGATTCCCCCTCTGACACCTCCCCCTCATAACCTTGATCATCTTGAGAGTGAACTGAATCTTCTGCTACCCTTTGTGAAGCAATTCTTTTTAGACGAGTCGCAATAGCCGGGCGCTCTACAAACTTTTGAAGCATGCACGGATCTTGTGGAAGTTGAGATTCCAGACTCATGTAAGGATGAGAATAAATTCCCAAATCTTGTTGTGGTTTTTCCGGAGGAACAAGCTGCCTGTCTGTAACAGGAACACATGGTGCAGTTGATTATGATGCCATCTCTTCACTACATTCTTCTTTTTCAGAATTTTTAAACCAACCACGGACCTTCCAAGAACGGGGAAGGAAATTCCTAGAAAACTATGCCTTTGGGTTGGGAATGAATTCTTCATCAGAAGGATAAGAAAAATCCTTTTGAACTGGAGGTGGAACCCAGTTTTCATGCTTATCATGTTCAGCGTGTGCGGTCAAGGTGCCACACATCAGTGTGTCCCTTGCCACATTACTTTCATCTTTGGAAGTTTCATCCATGGTGTGCGGACTTGTTTCCATGTCACCTCCATGAGGGAGTGATGTTGAGTTTTCTTTTGATGCTATAACTTCTGTTGTGACATGATTGTCTTGCTCAACCTCCCATGAGGGAGTTGGCGAAGTTTCTTTTGCTTCATTTTCCTCCATGAGAAGGATTGGATTTTGAGATCCCAATTCAGCATTGGCCCTAAGAGGTGCCACTGTAGATGTTTTCTCATGATCACCCTTTGTAGGGGTCGCTATAGCATTTTTACCATGTGCTTCTGGCCCTTGGCTTATTATGTCACCTTGTTGTCGTGACTTTGGCACAAGACGATCAATGAGGTAATTGTACCTCTCATTTTGCAGTAGTGTTGGGGAAAGCTTCAAAGTAATTTTATCATAAAACGGAGTCACACGCCCATCTGACCTGACTCGTACATGTCCATTACCGACCGCAAGTTCTTGCAACTCTTGATAGAGTGCTCGCTGATTCCTTCTATGTTTGTCCCGCTTGTGTTGGTTGACTCCAATGAGGTATGGAGCTCTTGGTGGAATAGCTGGAGTCGGAAGAAGAGGTTGAGGCTCTTGACCATTTATCAAAGGTGGTGCCAAAGAAGGCAATACACCAGATTTTGTGCTTCACAAAGTTTGAGGTGGGGGCGGCATTTTGTATTCTTGCCCCCTGTTCGCATTTGGCCATTATGAAACGCGGAAATAAATTATGGGAACTCTGTATTTTATTCATCATCGTACTGATTACAAATACATGAATGCTTACATGCTCCCATGGGAGTTTTCCTATTCTGCCTTCATGCGACTATGCTTAAGGAGTATCTGACTTGAAGAGATTGCGTGTAGTCCACTGATTCCCGGCGCTTTGCTTTTGCAATGCATCCAGTTAATTACATCTGCATGTCATGCCTAAAGAAAACCTCCGATTAAGCTGCACGCAGTCGTCGTCGTGTAATTTGCTCATCAAGATACTTGCAAGATGTAGGGAAGGGAAGTTATAGATCAGGGTGATGTGTAGGTGCGGGTGGCTTTGTTTTGCGAGGACATAGTCACAATACGCCATTGTCAAGTCGGAATTGGAACGGAAATTGCTGATGAAGATGGTGACTTTCACCTTGTCGGTGCCCAGTCATGTACCCATGAATTAATCGAACATGGACGTGTGTGTTGCTTTTTGCCTCGTCGGTGCCCAGCAACAAAGTGTCTCATCTTGTTTGGGATTGTGACATATTGATGGAATATAGTGACCCGGCCTTGTCGCCACTCGCATGTGATGGTCATGATTTACCATGGGACTGATGTAGGTTTTTGGAACAAACACATTAATGCCCACCATGGGATTGTAAAGTTTTGGGACAAACACACCAACACTCGTCATGAAATCGGTGTAGGATTTGCTTTCGTGGAACAAGCCTTTTGCTCGTCAGTACCCTGCCATGGTACTTGTCGGTGTCAAAACTGGCGGATCTCGGGTAGGGGGTCCCGAACTGTGCATCTAAGGAGGATGGTAACAGGAGGCGGGGGACACGATGTTTACCTGTGTTGGGCCCTCTCGATGGAGGTAATACCCTACTTCTCGCTTGATTGATCTTGATGATATGAGTATTATAAGAGTTGATCTACCACGAGATCGTAGAGGATAAACCCTAGAAGCTAGCCTATGGCATGATTGTTGTTCTACGGACTAAACCCTCCGGTTTATATAGACACCGGAGGGGGCTAGGGTTACACGGAGTCGGTTACAAGGGAGGAGATCTACATATCCGTATTGCCAAGCTTGCCTTCCACGCCAAGGTAAGTCCCATCCGGACACGGGACAAAGTCTTCAATCTTGTATCTTCATAGTCCAACAGTTCGGCCAAAGGATATAGTCTGGTTGTCCGGAGACCCCCTAATCCAGGTCTCCCTCAGTAGCCCCTGAACCAGGCTTCAATGACGATGAGTCCGGCGCGCAGATTGTCTTCGGCATTGCAAGGCGGGTTCTTCCTCCGAATACTCCATAGAAGATTTTGAACACAAGGATAGTGTCCGGCTCTGCAAAACAAATTCCACATACCATCGTAGAGAGAATAATATTTCCACAAATCCAATCTGCCGACCGTTTTTCATAATGTGATGTATTGCCATGGTCTGGCCATGAGGGACCGTCTTCCTCAATCAACCTGCCACTGCGTGTTTTGTGAGGCGATTTTATTTGCACGTCTTGTCAAAGCAGAGATCGTGTCCCCCTTATGACGGGATTCTCATCAATAAGGATGTGGGTAACCCAATCGTGCCCGTTGGTATGACTCCTCGATTTTAGGCAAGTCACAAACGGCCACGCGGAGGACGCTTGATATTCATCCCCTTTATAAAGAGGCCAAGGCATGTCCTTTTTATTCTTGCACCCAATCGAATCCTTCCCCCACCTCGAGTTCCAACACCCAAGGCTCAGGTCAGGCGCTTAGGACCTTCAACCATGTCCGAATCCAACCTTCAAGGTCGGTGGGTGCCTTCCTCTGTCACAGAGGAAGACATCAAGAAGCTAAGAGAGGCCAAGTATTTGATCGGCGAAATCTCGCACAGGTTCCCTGCTCGGGGGCAGGTCATTCTCACTCCCAAACCCGGCGAGAGCGTTGTATTCATCTCTCACTTCCTCCGAGGGCTAGGCCTTGCTCTAGATCCCTTTGTTAGGGGGCTCATGTTCTATTACGGGCTGGATTTCCATGACCTGGCCCCGGATTCCATCCTTCACATCTCATCGTTCATCATCGTATGTGAAGCCTTCCTCGGCATTACCCCACACTTCGGCTTCTGGCTCAAGACCTTCAATGTGAAGCCGAAGATGATTGAGGGGCGACACGCAGAGTGCAGAGGTGCCGTAATAAGCAAAGGTGCCGATGTTCCATGGCCAAAGGGTTCCTTCCTGGAGGTGTCCAGTTTATGGCAACGGGAGTGGTTCTATATCACAGCTCCCCGGGTACCAAGTGGGTGGCTCCCCCTGCCTTTCGCTCGGGCCCCCCACCACAACTGACGTCATGGATAAACAAGGGGTTGTACTGGGGGCCAGCGAATGATGTGCCGATATTGCAGAGTCGCATCCGAGATCTCCTTGAGAGAGATGTCGGCCTGGTCACGGTAATGCAAGTCATGCTAGTTCATCGAGTCCCGCCTTGCAAACGTCGACCCCTCCGAATGTGGGAGTTCAACCCGGAAGGACTGCGAGCTATTCAGCACTTCCTCGGCATGACGCTCGAAGAGATGTACAAATTGTTCTTCGGACCACAAATAAGGTGTCCAAACCTCACCGAGGATGCAGGTCCGAGCTGCAATCGCCCAGATACCTAGGTAAGTAATCCCGTGGCCGAATATGCGGTCTTTTTATTTATCACAACATCATTCTGAAAAGTCGCTCTTTGACCAGGACTGGGCAACAAAGGCGAAGATGATCAGGTGTTCGGCTCCCCTTCCCGAAGGCTCAATAGATCCAGTACTAGCCAGAATGCTCGAGCGGCGCCTTATCGAGCGCCCTCAGAGGAAGATAGAGGGGGAATAAAAGAGAAAGCGGGCCTCACTCATTATTCATCAAACCGGGAATTAGCGCCCCGCGAAGGAGGATAACCAGGCGAAGAATCTGAAATTCCCTCTCCCAAGGAAGGAAGAGGACCACCTCAAGACTCGAAACAAAGGTTTCCAAGCGGGAAGAAATCTTCGCCAGAGGTCCTGCCGAGGGTACCCTTGTCGCACAGTGTCCGCAAGGGGATCAGCCCTCCGCCGAGCTGTAAGTAAAAAAGGTACTTAATAGTAAAAATATCCTGCTTTACTCTGAGGACAATAACCGAAGCATATATCTTGTAGTTCGGATCATAGCACTTCTCGAGAGAGTT
The DNA here is from genome assembly GCA_021605205.1 of Aegilops longissima. NCBI lineage: Eukaryota > Viridiplantae > Streptophyta > Magnoliopsida > Poales > Poaceae > Aegilops > Aegilops longissima. The sequence goes on from JAHIAM010007289.1 coordinate 29,710, forward strand.
CATCTTCGGGGGATCTTCTTCCGGAGATGATGGAGAGAGAAACACCTCCCCATGCCACCCGCCTCATGAGGCGGGTGACGATGAAGTGTCATCGTGAAGGGTTTCTCCTGATCTGCCAAGGCCAGAGGGTAATCCCTCGGCCACCTGAAGTCCACAGTATTCGGCTCCTAAGGAGAGCAACAGTAAGAGTCCGGAACCGTCCGGTGTGCGATCGGACGCACTGAAGGATCTTCTGGAGCAAGCGGCTATCTTAGAAGCGCATCATACGTTAATGGTACGGTGATTCAGAAGATTTCATCCGCCGAAAGCGGGTTGCATGAAGCTTTTATGAGTCTGCTGAAAGGCTTTGAGGTACGTGAGATAGTGTATATTTTTGACAGTACCGCACACGTTAGGTGTGCCCTATGCGAGATAGTAGCCCACGAGACTCGGCTGCTTTGTCGAGCGGCGCGCATCTGAGAGGATCATAGTCCCAGGTAATAATCAGTCCGCCTTCATGTGTAGACGACAGAGGGTCCGGTGGCTAGCCGGACTGGTGAGTTTGCCGAGCTAAAGTGGCAACTTGATGCGGCAGATGTCGACATCGTACTTGTCAACAAGCGGCTCGACGAGGCACATGGTATGTGATTTCCTCGGTGTTCAACACATAGTAAGAGAAGCATGATGCTAGTATCTTTAATATGTTGTGACTGCAGATGGAGCTGCCACCGTGGAGACCCTTCAGGCAGAACTTGCCCGAGCCAAGGAACAAGCCAGGAATAGTGATGTGGCCGCTCTAAAGGCAGTCGAAGAGCTGAGAGCTGAACAGGCTGCGCATTGCAAAAGCAAGGAAAAATGGCCAAGATGGCTGTTGAGTTGAAAGATGTCGCCGACCGTTACCAGCTTCTTGAAAAAGAAAGCCGAGCGAAGGCGACGGACCTGGAGAAGGCCATGGTAGCAGCCAAGGAAGCCTGCTCTAAAATCAGAGCGGTGAAGGAGGAGCTGCGTCAAGCTGGAGTTATCGCGGCTAGGAAGCCCTTTTTGTTGCGGACGAAGTTCGGAGATCCGAAGTATGCCCCTCTTGATCAACTATGGAGTTCTACAGACTCATACGTGGACTTGGCAGCCAGTGCTGCTGATGCGGCCGAGTACTTCAAGGATCAAAAAGATCTGAAGTGGAAAAGCTGTTCTGGTCACAGTTCGATGGTCCAGTGCGTCCGCTGCTGTTGAATGAGCGAATGGCCGAGTGGGCCGAGCTCCATAGGTTTTTCGGGCTTGCCATGAGGTCTGTTGTGGATCATCTGTGGCCGGAAGGGCCAAGGCCGAATAGTTATTTTAGTATGGTGCAACAGTTCCTTGGTGCTGTGCCGCACATCGACGCTATGAAGAGGTCGGCGTGCATAGAGGGTGCGCGGATGGCATTTGCACGTGTCAAGACATACTGGGCAGAGATGGAGGCCACCGCTATTGCAACACAGAGTTCGGCCATGGGCCGAGTATCTGCCGAGCCCTACTTTGAAGAAGTCCTTGAAGGCGCTCGTTCAATAGAGGCTCAGTGCTAGAAGAATATTTTGTTCCAGTGACATGTATTCCCATTGTAAAAACAATGTTTTATTGAATTATAAAGGCTGTGTTTATAGTTTTGCCTGAAAGTATTATGATGCCTCCCTGTATGCCATTTATGTATATATGTATATAACCCGAAAGTTTGCGTCGTAAACAGCCCCCACGCATATAATGCGGGGTGTTATAATAAACGCGTATTCACACTTGATCCAACGCCTTGGTCCATTAAGGAGGTGGTAGCGAGCTTAACGAGGCAATCGGACTATATTGCTTTAACACTTTCACTTAGCCATAGGAGTTTGACGGTGGGACTACTATATAGCCCTGGTACCTCCCGCCGTCCAAATACAGTATGCCAGACGTATATGACCGGAAACAACCCTTCGTTAATGCGGAGTAATCCCGGAGATTCCGCTAAGTCATTGAGTGGTTGACCAGTCTCACGCTTTATCATGACAGTCAGTTTTCGGCTTTCTCTATTGAGGTGCTCATCCGGATGAACCAGGGCACAATCGCAGTAGTTCTCCCGGTGCCACCTTAGCCGATAGAGCGGAACGTAAGGTAGCAAAACACGGGAGGCGGGCAAACCCAACATTTGACCAAAGACATGATTAGGAGCTGATGCATATAAGGCCAAACTCGCGACGCCGAACACTCCCTAAGGTATTCGGTCTTTATAACATATGTCGGGCCGAACAGTGCCCTTCATAATGAACCCCGAGTGTCCAGGTACGTGCAATGCTCTGACGTGGCGAAATGCCAATAACGTCAGCATCCTTCTCGGTTATACTAAGTATCCGGAGGATGTGAACAACAAGAGGCAGTAAAAAAGGTTTACGCAGGGTCTTAATCTAAAAAGAAACCTTTGAGCGGGTCCTCGCCGCACGCCCGTGCTGTGTCTCCGCAGCCGTATCACGACGGGTGTGGCAAGATTGTCAGCTGTAAAAGAGAAGAACTTAGGTGAAAGTTGTCATGCCAAAAAATTGGTTATTCTCAATAAACCATTAAAATTCAAGATAAGTCAAGTTGAGCCGAACTAGCCCTGATTACACGCGGGAAGCCCCTAGTGCCGTCTATGGGGGTATAACCATCAAACACAACTGGGGTTTATCTAAGCTATTATAGCTAGTAATGCGCCGGACTCGTCTAGCCGTGTCCACGGTCTTGACGACCGATCCTTTATTCTGGTTGGAGTGGCCATTTAGTGTTCGGCTATTAAAGCCGTCGCACATTCTTCCGCTCGTAAGGAAAGTTCAATGTTTCCGCTAATGGTGATGATGCCACGTGGACCGGGCATTTTAAGCTTGAGGGAAGCGTAATGCGGTACTGCATTGAAACGAGCGAAAGCCGCTCTTCCCAGTAGTGCTTGATAGCCACTTCTGAATGGAGCGATGTCGAAGGTTAACTTTTCGCTTCGGAAGTTGTCGGTAGAACCGAATACAACCTCTAGTAATAGAGAGCCCGTGCAGCGGGCCTCTGGGCCTGGTATTACTCCCTTGAAGGTAGTATTACTGTGACTGATTTTTGTCGGGTCTATCCCCATTTTGTGGACTGTGTCCTGATATATCTGATTTAGACTACTCCTGTCGTCCATAAGGACTCGTGTGAGATGGTATCCATTTATTATTGGGTCTAACTCCAAGGCAACCAATCCTTCGTGCCGGATGCTTGTCGGGTGGTCCCTGCGATCAAAAGTGATCGGGCAGGCCAACCAGGGGTTGAACTTAGGGGTGACGGGCTCTACGGCGCGTGTGCCTCGGAGTGCATGTTTGCTTTTCCTCTTCGTCACGTGGATCATGTTTACTGTTTTAACCTCTGGTGGGAATTTTTTCTGTCCCCCAGTGCTTTGTTGGCGAGGCTCGTCCTCGTCTTCACTTGGTGTCTCCCTCCCCTTGTGTTAGGCGTTTAGCTTACCGGCCTGCTTGAAGACCCATCATTCTCTGTGGGTGTGATTTGCAGGTTTATCGAGGGTGCCATGAATCTGACATAGTTTGTCTAGAATCTTGTTTAGGCTGGACGGTCCACCTCTACTGCCTTTGAAAGGCTTTTTCCGCTGACCTGGTCGAGAGCCCCTGAATCCGGCGTTTACCGCCGTATTGTGTGGGTTGTCTTTTGTATTTCGACGCTTGCTTTTACTGCGTCGTGGTTTTCCATTGCCATCCCTGACTTCGGATGTGCTTGGGTCGCTGGTGCTACTGCGGGCTAACCAGCTATCTTCGCCCGCGCAAAAGCGGGTCATGAGGCTTGTCAGGGCTGCCATTGTTCTCGGTTTTTCTTGGCAGAGTTGCCTGGCGAGCCATTCATCTCGGACGCTGTGCTTGAAAGCTGCTAAGGCTTCGGCGTCCGGGCAGTCGATGATTTGGTTCTTCTTAGTGAGAAACCTGTTCCAAAGCTTTCGGGATGACTCTCCGAGCTATTGAATTATATGACTTAAATCGTCTGCATCCGGAGGTCGGACATAGGTCCCTTGAAAATTAGCCCGAAAAGCATCCTCGAGCTCCTCCCAACTTCCAATTGAGTTTTCGGGGAGGCTTTTCAGCCAGTGCCGAGATGGTCCTTTAAGCTTGAGGGGCAAGTCCTAGCTGGCGTGGAGATCGTCTCCGCGAGCAATGGATATGGAGGATAAAGTCGTCAATCTAGACCCAAGGATCTGTGGTCCTGTCGGACGCCTCTATGTTCACTTGTTTGAATCCTTCTGGAAATTCGTGGTCCAGCACCTCATCGGTGAAACATAGGGGGTGTGCGGCACCCCTGTATTTAGATGTATCATGGCGTTCAGACGGTTGTACTATTCGGTTTTGATTTTGTGCCATAGCGTGCTTCCTAGATCCATAGATGGATCTGGTCATACTGGATTTTTGGCGCAAGTCCTCACGTAGATCGTGTGTTGACTTATGTGCAGCCTTGTTAGCCGCTCTATCGCGGCCACAAGGTGGTTGATCCGACCGGTTGGCCGTTTTATTTTTTGGCTGTGTGGGCTCTAAGGCCTCATCGTCGAATTCATGCAATAGCTTGCGCTTTGGATAGCTCTTTTTGTGGTAACTTCCACCATACTTTTCTTCATTGTTGAGCACTTTCTTCCATCTGCTGTTGAGCGTATTTTGTGCGGCCTTAAGCCTTTGCTTCTGCTTCTTCAGACTCCTACTGCGGAGGTTCTCTTGTTCCAAGTGCCTTTCCGGGATCATGTGTGCATCTTCGTCCGGACTGTTTTCCTCTCCAGAGGGAGGTTGATGAGCTTTATCCTCGACGTCGCCATGTTCGGATAGCGGATCCGTAATATGTTCGCCGTTTGTTGGTTCATGCTGCTCTACTGCTGGGTCAATGTAGTCGTCGTTTCCTCTGGAGTCTTCTAGGGTGTTATTTTCTCTTCCGCTGTTATCGCTGTTTTTGCCGAGGCGGGATTTGGTGCGGCGCCTACGCTGACGCTTTGTTTGCTTCTCGATGGAGCTGTTCTTCGCTGCTTCCTTCCGTTCCTCGTCATTGTTTTCTTTGGGTGTATCCACCATGTATATGTCATGTGATGACGTGGTTGTCCAGCGCCCTGTGGGCGATGGTTCCTGTTCTTCTCCTGCATCGTCGTCCATGCCGTCGATGTCTTCGGAGTCAAAATCGAGCATGTCGGTTAAATCGTCGACAGTGGCTACTAAGTGGGTGGTGGGTGGGCAGCGAATTTCTTCGTCGTCCGCATCCCATTCTAGCCGGACATAGTTCGGCCAAGGTTCTCCTGACAGGGAGAGAGACCTTAATGAATTCAGCACGTCGCCGAAAGGCGAGTGTTGAAAGATATCCGCGGAGGTAAACTCCATGATCGGCGCCCAATCGGATTCGATAGGCACGGACGTAGGCGGCTCGGAGTCCATGATCGGAGACGAATCCACTGGTTCGGAAACACGGCTCTCGTAAGGGGTGAAGTCAGTATCCGGCTCTAACGCCAATGAGAGTGCGGCCTCCATGGCGGGGTCTATCCACCCGTTCTCGGATGGCGCAATTTGCTCCGGATTGAGGGCCGGGGTAGTTGCAGGTGTGATCTCCTAAAAATTGTCTGATGGCAGAGCTAGATCATGCTCGTCGTGATCATGCGACGCACCTGACATGGGCTCGAATCCTTCGAAAATCATGTCGGCAGTGTAGTTCAAATTTCTGAACCTGACCTGGTGGCCAGTGGCATAGCTCTCAATCTGCTCCAGATGGCCAAGCGAGTTGGCCCGCAGTGCGAAGCCGCCGAATACGAAGATTTGTCTAGGGAGGAAAACCTCACCCTGGACCGCATCGTTACCGATGATCGAAGGAGCCATCAAGCCTTATGGTGACGGCACAGTGGAACTCTCAATGAAAGCACCAATGTCGGTGTCAAAACCGGCGGATCTCGGGTAGGGGGTCCCGAACTGTGCGTCTAAGGCGGATGGTAACAGGAGGCGGGGGACACGATGTTTACCCAGGTTCGGGCCCTCTCAATGGAGGTAATACCCTACTTCCTGCTTGATTGATCTTGATGATATGAGTTTTGCAAGAGTTGATCTACCACGAGATCATAGAGGCTAAACCCTAGAGGCTAGCCTATGGTATGATTGTTGTTCTACGGACTAAACCCTCCGGTTTATATAGACACCGGAGGGGGCTAGGGTTACACAGAGTCGGTTACAAGGGAGGAGATCTACATATCCGTATTGCCAAGATTGCCTTCCACGCCAAGGAAAGTCCCATCCGGACACGGGACGAAGTCTTCAATCTTGTATCTTCATAGTCCAACAGTCCGGCCAAAGGATATAGTCTGGCTGTCCGGAGACCCCCTAATCCAGGACTCCCTCGGTACTGATGTAGGCCCTTCTTCTCGTTAGTACTCAGCCAAGATACGAATGTGTACTTTTCTCTTGGTAGGACATGCCTTTTGCTCGTCAGTACCCGGCTAAGGTACTAATGTAGAACTTGCTTTTGCCACGGCCTTGAGGCCGGTAACATAGAACAAATCAAGCTCCCTTGTAAGGGGCAAGATAAACTTATTTCAACTTATTTGTTGTTTGTCTTCACGGAACCATAGATCAGTACAAACTTCCTTCTTTTCTCATCATGGATTTGAACTTGCGATCGGATCTTACAACTTACCATCAAACCCAACAGTTGGCACGAAGATCAACATGTCGATGGCGTGCTTGGAGAAGAGTTGCGGCGTGGAGGTCTTCTCTGCGGCGTTGTCGCCGGATGTGCTGGCCTGATGGATGTAGTGGGTTGATGGGTGGAAGTGTTTGCGTGAGTCTTGGGGCGTGCGTGGGCGAGGCGATGTCGCAGCGTGCGCGTGTGTTGATGAAGGCGGGAACTTCGGCAGAACGTGCGTGTGCGTGGGTTGACGAAGGCAAGAGCTTTGGCCAGTCGTGTGTGTGCGTACCTGTCGAAAGAGAGGTGACCTCGCTTTATATAGGAGCCGGTCATGTAGCATGGCGGTGGAAAACGTCTGGGTTTAAAACGGCAACAGTGCCTATCCCAAGTTTACGTGTTGTCTATTTCCTTTTCTAGCTTTCTTTCTTTCTTGTACGCCAATTAAACTCAGCCAAAAAGTCCCTGTATGTGGGCCATGTTCTGCTCGGTCACATTACATGCAACTCATATATGGCAGCAAATCTAGGTGACTGCATGCATCCATGCCGATTCCAAATTGAGCTAACTTTCTACGTCTATGTTTCTCCCTTCTGATAATTATTTCTCGGACGCGACTAACGTCCACTCGACTGGACGCTAAGCATCAGATCTGCACGATCATAAACCCGCGTCCCTCCTGGGCGACCCGCTTCGCTAAAGCCACCCACGATGACCCAGCATTCTTTCGCGAGGCCCGGCAGCACAGCGCATGAGGCCCAAGACAAAAAAAGACAGCCCCTCTCGCCCACCTTCCACCGCACATGACTTACCACCCCAAAATCCTAGTATCTTACCTCCATCACAAGAAACATCCACCTGCCCCGATTTGTTCTCCACTCTCCCGACGCGCCTCCATCGCTGACGACCTGTGCCCCAGATCTGATCCACCAAAAAAAACCACGGAAAACACTACCAAACACAAGGATTTGAGAGAGGGCCTGGTTTACCACGTCATCAACACAAAGGTTACCACATGCTACGGGGACAAATACCCCAGTTCGTCTGAATTTTGCCATAATCAGACAAAAAACAAGGAGGTAATTAAGTGATTCAACCTCTATACACATGTTGCATTTACATTTCATACCAATAAAATCAAGGCAAAAAATACATGGGAAAAGAACAACGAGAACTAAAGAACAAAGCCAAAAAGATGGAGAAAAGGGTAGCCCTTTTACTGCATGTGTGGAATTCCTCCGTTGTAATTGAGTTACCATTCAAATCAAGCCAGGTTACCAACAAGATTGTAATAATTTGCCTTTTTAAAGGCAAAAAAGTTGGTAAAATTGTTCCATTTTCCTACCTACAGATTATACATCATTGAGATACATCATCATTGAGTTACCATCATAAATCCATATAGGTTATCATCATCACTCTATTAAGCTATCTTTTTTGAAGCATGTTAGAACTACATGTATGAAATTTCTCTTTAATGATTGAGTTACCATTTTGAATCAATATAGATTGCCAAAGTGTATGCATTGTGTAATCAGCATCCTTTAACACTTATTCACCATAAAAAGTTCCTTTTTTATTAAACAACCCGATGTCAAAACAAGTTATCATGCTAATTCATGACAATTTACCAGGAAAACCCAGAACCAAAGGTGCTAAAACACTACAAGAATACCATGTGTTGATTTACAATGTTGCAACATGTTTGATAAGAAATGATGTTGATGAAATGAGGTTGTAGGAACTATCGTTGTCATACTCCCATATGCTGGTTACTCCCAAAATGATACCTGCTATAAAAAATGAAGTAATCAGTGCAAAAAAGAAGAAAAAATTATAGTTGTTGTGAAAAAATAATCAGAATTGCTTGTAAGTGTGGAATTGATGGATGCAATTATTTGTGATAGCAGGTGCTGCAACACAAAAAAAATGGCGCAGGACAACGAGGGTAATGTGTATATCATGATGAGTGGTGTGGGGACAAACCAACAGTGTGAGTATGCACACATGGCAAGCTTTGGTTCTACAAACCTCAACAAAACAGGCGAAGGTAAAACATTTACCATGCTCCCACATTTTTATACACAGACTTGTTACCATCATACTTGAATTGCAATTACCAACTAGGTTGTTTACAACTACCATATTCACCATGCATCAGTTCACAATCACCAAGCTTAATGCACACAAGTTAACATGAGATTTGGTACAATTACCACACTTACTGCATACGAATTATCATGCAAACTTTATTACAATTACATGATTTCAGTTTACAACTACAAAAACATCTTACTGCATGCAAACTTTACCAGGCAAGTGGAGTACAAGTTACCACACGTTTTGGCGTGCAGAAATATAACACAAACTAACAACTTCGAAAACATTACAGGTGCTACATTTAGAAGCAACCCAATGGTCCGAGAGACAAGCAAAGAACCGACTACTAGCAATATAGGGGGGAGAGTAAGCTTCTTTGATCAGTTAGTCAGCGAGCCACCGAGTCCAGAAACAGGAGGAGAAAATGCTGATTAGGGAGACAAAAACACTGAGGCATACTCCACACCGAAGCCTCCTGATGAAACAATGAAGTTTGATACTTTTGAGGAAGCTTATGATCACTACAAGCAATATGCGCTCAGACATGGGTTTGGGATAAGGCTGGAATACATAAAAACAATTAAAGACGATACTGTAAGCAGAGTCCTCTTGGTTTGTGGGAAATACGACAATCCAGAAAAACAAGGAGGAGACACAGGATGTGCAGAACCCAAAAGGCATCGTGAAGAAGAGGAAAAGAGGGAAGGTTGTGAGGTCGGGATGTCCGGCCCACCTTTACATCACCCACACGGATGCGTGGTGGAGAGTCAAATGCTTCAGCGACGACCACAACCACCCTCTAATCAGAAAGCCATCCTTGACAAAGTTCCTATCATCACATAGGAACATTCCCAAGGATGATCAGGACTTCTTGAAGATATTGCACGGATGCAACATAGAGATAGCAAGATAGATGCAACTAATGTCATGGTTCTATGGGTCTCCTAAAGATGTACCATACACGACAAAGGACATCGCAAACTAGCGAGCTAAATTACGCATGGAGTACCGCCATGCTGATGTGGGGAGCACAATCTCATACTTCCGAGATATGAAGGCACACGATCCAGATTTCTATTTGAGAATAAAGCTTGATGAAGCGGACAGAGTGGAAAATTTGTTCTGCATAGAAGGTGTGTCGCGCAGGGCATATGCTAGAAACAATGATGTCATCTCATTCGACACAATATACATGATAAACATGTACAAGATGCCCCGTGTGCCCTTCATTGGCATTAATAACCATGGGCAGTCAATCCAGTTTGGTTGTGGATTTGTTCGAAATGAACTATCTAGTAACTTTCTATGGCGGTTTAATGCATTCTTGCATGCAATGGGTGGAATTGCGCCAAAGAACATAATAAAAGATCAAGATTTTGCAATGAGGAGTGCTATTGATGAGGTGTTCATCGTGATATATAGTACACAGGAATTGCCACTGGCACATAATGAAAAAAGCACAGGAGAAGCTTGGGAAGCTGATGGCTGACGATGAGGCACTAAACAAGGCATTCAAGGATTGTGTTGACAATAGCCTGACTGGTATTTTACTTCTCACCCTCACTACCTTAAACACAAGAAATGGTTTTACATGCATGATATCAACAGTTACCATGTATGAAGGTGACAGGTTACCAGAGGATTATAACTCAATTACATCCATTCAGTATTTTCTATACTGAACCTATCATGTTTGTTGCACGCATTTTGGTTGTACGCCCCACTAGTTACAAAATAACTTTTCGATCACCAACTAGTGGTGATCGACAGGAATCTTGATTTTTGCTAGTTAAAAATGATGCTTGCACTACACACACCGAGCGGTATTCGTCATGGACAAAAAATCATCCTATGTGAAAATGTACCTACCATGATGCTTGAACTAAAATAAACAATTGAGTGTGATAGAATTATCAACAACTATTGTGTTCGAGTTACCAACATGTCTGAACTAAGGTTACCACCATTCAATAACTGATGTTACCATGTTTCTGTTATGAATGCAGTTGAGGAGTTTGAACACAAGTGGTGGGAAATGATGGAAGCGTATGGCCAGACCGACAACGGAGCATTTCAATTGGCTATGGGAAAATAGGAAGTGTTGGGTCCCAGCATACTATATGCACGATTTTTTACCGCTCTTGCAGACCATGGCAAGAAGCGAGGGTTTTAACTCTGTGCTCAAGAAGTATGTCAACCCAAACTCACTGATCGAATTCTCACAATAGTACACTGAGATATAGGATAAGGTGATGGCTAGCGTGTCAAAAGAGCAGTTGGAAACAGTGTACAAAGAAACTGAAATGTACTCGATAAACCCGCTGGAGATGCAGGTGCGGGGGCTGTACACGCATAACCTGTTTTGTAAGTTCCAGGTGGAGATGAAAGTGAAATCAGCCTACAGATGCGACGCACTGGATGATGGTACCTTCAAGGTCAGCTCAGTGCATAGGATAATACCAAAATATGGGGACAGGGACTACCATGTGCAAGCAAACATGGATGAAGAGACATACTCGTGTTCTTGCTGCAAGTTTGATCGTGACGGACTACTGTGCGCACACATACTACGAGTGATGGACCAGATTGGGGTTTACGAGATACATGAAAACTACATCCTAAAGAGGTGGACTTGGGATCCAGAGGAGGATCTTATTCAAACTAATTTGAAACAGCCAACAGTTAAGAAGTCAATGCCAGAGGAGGGGAAAAGCGTCATGCGATATCCATCAATTCTTAAATAATTTAAGGCATCAGCCAAAGAAGCTTGCCTAACAGATGATGGAACCAGATTGGCAAGAAAACACCTGTATAATTTCAAGGAGGAGCTTGAAACTATGAAGAACAATGAACTTAAAAAAGCAAGAAAGGAAAAGAAAGAAGCAAAAGGATCGTTTCAAGGACAACCGGATCCCTGCTCGATACCTGTGGGGCGGGTGAATGAAGACAACTCTGCCACACAGACCAAACGCCCGATGCAAAACAACAGGAGAACCCAGCCACACAGCAAACAAGTGCCACTAATGTGCAGCAACAGGAGAACCCCGCCACATAGCAAGAAAGTGCCACTAATGTGCAGCGATAGGAGAACCCCGCCACATAGCAAGAAAGTGTGCATGTGACGATACATGCTAGCAAAAACAATCATGCTTTTGTCATCCAGCCCCCACATCCTGATGCAGCTCCATCCTCAAACACAAAGATGACACTAGACCCTCCCAAGACTACAATGAAGGGGCGGCCAAAGTCAAAAAGGAAGCAGTCAAGTTTTGAGATTGCAAAGCACAAGCCAAAAAAGAAATGTGGTGTGTGCGGGGCTGGTGGCTACCATCTTTTCATGGACCATAATGTGCAAGCTACCAGCCCCATACCATTCCAGTTATCAGCATTGTATGATGGAGTTATCATGGATTTGTAATGCAAAAAAGTTTATATCTATATTTTATGCAAGCTATCAGCACCCTACTATGTCAGTTACCAGCACTGTATGATGAAGTTGTCATGAATTTGTAAATCCAAAAATTTTATATCTACATTTTTGTAGGCTACTGGCACTGCATTGGTATTACTTATGAACAAAAAATTATGCCTGCTTGGACTTTTAAAAACTAGAAGCAAGTAATCCCGGTCTTCGACCAGAAGATGGTTGCAGTTATCAAATAAAATGTGATCCAAATTATAGTGGCAACAATGAATTTATCATCTGATCAGTGATTTTGGAATTTGTATACTATAGTAAAACAGCATGACAACACTTTGCTCCATGACATTGTCATGACAGATTCATGTAAAAAAGTTATCAGGACAGTTTGGTAGAAGTTATCACACTGTCGTAACAAAAATCTCACCTCATCACCCACTGCCAAACAGATGATAACGCCACTGCTTGCATTTGTTTTGATCATGACCTAACCACCTCAGTGTCAGAATTTTCCGGATAGCTGGAATTTGTTCATGAGTTAAGGCAGGAACATTTTTCCCATCCCACACCTCAAGATACGTGCAGGCAAAAAATCCACAATCAATGCTGAAACATTTGTGATGAAAAAAACAAGCCACAATCAGTTTAATTGGAGTTTTGTGACCGGACCAATAAATTGGGATCAGAACGTATAGTGGGTGTTAAAAAGATAATGAATAATCCACAACTAACCCATTATCCTCTTTCAACACATCAATGTACACAAGTTCATAGTCCTGAATTTGGTTATGCGAGTCCTTGTAATTTATCAACCAAGCTTTCTTTATAGCGTTCGTGTATCTTGTCGCATGCTCGAGAAGAGAAGGGCTATCTTGTTCACGCAATGAATCTAGAACTTCGAACTGCTTCGCCCTGAGATTTAGTGACAACAGATACCAATGCCCGTCATTTGGATCGAGACGCAACTTTTGCAAAGCAGGGAATAGCAGATGCAAAATACAAAAAGGCAGTAAGCTTGGCAGGGCAGAAAGAACAAAATTATCAAGATTAAAAATAATACTGAAATTCACATGGGAGGCAACTAAAAAATTATCAGGGCATAAAGGTCAAAGTTGCTAGTGTGCATGAAAGAGGTTATCATGACATGAAGAACAAACAATATCAGGGTGAAAAAAAAGAGTACTGATATTAATAGGAAGTTACCAAGACACTAACTGTAAAGTTGCCAGATCCAGCAAACACAACATACCTGGTCCTGGTGACTAAGAATGTAAAACTGGTCCCATCGGAAATGCTTCAATACACACTTGCATTTGAAGTCTCCTATCAACAGATACACAGACAACAGCCACGGGAAGATGAGCCTACTTGGGGTTTCCTTATACTGAAGAATGCGATCATGTAACTCAGCAATGTTGGTTGATAGTTGCCAGATTCCCTTCACACAATTGGCAAGCTCACCGAGGGTGACCCACCTACCATCAATATCGATAACCCTAACACTACAATACAAAAAGATTTAAAATACATTTCAAAAGATGGCACACAAATAATGATTTATGTTAAAAATGAGAAAAAGAGGGAAACAAACTCTTTAATCTTGGAGTTAGAATCAGTTGTATGCTTGATAACTTCATTGTAAACAAACTCTTCCTCCTCGGTCAGTGTGAGGGTGGCAAAAGGCGGGAGCAGGTATTTGGACGGGTGGGTGACCCTAACTTTCCGAATAAAGGATTTAGGGTTGCACTGCGTACTAAATGCTTTGTGCGAGGTGGTAATTCTGGTGTAACAAATGTTGGTGTTGGATTCAGGGTTCCGCAGACCCTTGAGAGGTTCGAACTTTGGGTTGCGTGAAAAGAACTCGTCCTCCCCGGTCTGCCTACTCATCGATCCCACGGCCTAGCTCGACGAACCTAATGGACAAGAGACACATCAGTTTACCAAGGTTCATGCCACCTTGCGGTGTAAGACCCTACTCCTGCTTTGTGGTGGATTGGCCTCGAGGGGCTGAGGATGAACTAGTACAATGGTAGAACGGCCTCAGGAGGTGAGGTGTTCTTGTGCTCGATGAACTGGTGAGTTGGTCAGGTTGGAATGGATCCGATCCCCTCTATGGTGGTGGCTAGGTCCTATTTATAGTGGCCTTGGTCCTCTTCCCAAATGTAGGCGGGAAGGGATCCCACAACGACCAAATACAAAGGAAGACAACTAGTACAAGTTATCCTGACAAAAGTACTCTTCGCCTGCAAAAGCATGTGGTGGTGATGCCGTGGTGGGCTCCACGATGACCTCCGTCCTGCCATCCTAGCGGTCTTGGTCTTGTTGCACCGAAATGGAAACCTTTGCTTGATTCCTTGGGACTCCGCGCCTAAGCTTGCCTCCTTAGCACCAAAGAGGAAACTGGTACATTGCGCCTGCTGGCGCCCGCCTGGCCTTGGTCGTCATGGCTCAAGTCATATGAACCTCGCGAGGTGCATCTTGCATAGATATTTCCGCTCCTCAGGAGCCAGCCTGGGGAGGCCGCCCCCCAGGGAGGTCTTGGTGTCGTCCGCCTCACGAGGCTTGGCCCCTCGCGAGGGTCTTGGGTTGTTGTTGCTAAAGCTGGGCCGTACTGGGCCGTCGATGGAGCCGCACCGTGGGCCGCAGGCAGGCAAGTCTGGGTAGCCCCATTCCCAAAACGCCGACAGTAGCCCCCGGGCCCAAGGCGCGCTCGAACTTGGCTTCGAGGTGAAGCCAAAGGGCAAGTGCAGAGCGCCGCGGGCCCTAACCACTTGCAGCCTTGGTCGACGCGTGGCGATTGATGGGACGTGGGTGTCTCCGCTTCCCCATGTTGCCTCGGCAACCGTCTGACTTGATGAGACTCTACTTCAACCAGAGGAGGAGCAACATTGCGTGCGATCGTCGAGGCCGGCGGTTGGCCTCCCTCTGGATATAAATGAGGGGAGGGGCAGAGCCCCCTTGCTCATCTCCATCTTCTCGCCACCCGCTCCTTCTTCTTCCTTCTTGCCTTGCCATCTCGCTGTAATTCTCATGGCGCCGATTAGGAGGTTCTACGCAGCAGAGAAGGGGAAAGCCCCTCGTGAGGAGCAGGGGCCACTCCCGCTAAAGAAGAGGCTCAGCCATCCCCAAGACGCTGGCGAAAGGCCAGAGGTGACGTAGTCTTGGTGCGTGCGGCCTCCACCTAGCTTCCCACTCCCTCTGTACGCCCGTGCGCAAGGCTCCGGAGAAGGCGGCACTGCCCAGCGCTGCGCGAGCCACGGCCATGGTGGCCAAGCTGAGGCCGTGCGGCCTGCCAACCCGCAAACACACCCCGAGTGTACCTCGCGCTAGTTCGTGGTGTGGGCAGCATTGCCACCATGGACGTGGATCAAGTTCCCGTGGTTCTTCGTCGAGGAGATGCCGCCGAGGGGGGCACTTGAGTTGTGGTTGTAGCATGTCGGGTGCTACAGTCTGTCCACGGGGGCGGAGGTCGATGTCGTCCCCCCGGGCAAAATCTTCATGACCCGAGGATGGGGCAAGGTCGCCTGTGCCTGCCGCGTAGAGGGGGCCCTCGCCATCCACTTTGAGTACGACGGCGCCTCCATGTTGTTCTTCAAGGTCTTTGATGAGGAGGGCCGCTGCTGTAGGCGTTCTGGGAACGGGGGTCCCCATACTTACCTGCCTGCGGCCCACAAGCATGGCTAAGCCAGGAGGCCGTACGGCCCATCTTCACCGACAAGGCATCCAAGACCCTCGCGAGGGTCCAAGCCTCGTGAGGCGGACGACGCAAGACCTCCGCTGGAGTGGCCTAGCCAGGCAGGCTCACGAGGAGCGGAGACATCAAGGCAGGGCAAACCTCACGAGGCCCTCGTGATGTGAGCCATGGCGAATGGCACCAGGCGGGCGCCAGCGCGAGCAGCGTCCTTATTTCCTCTTTGGTGCTAAGGAGGCCAGCGCAGGCGAAGAGTACCGAGGCATCAGGCAAAGGTTGCTATATTGGTGCAACGAGACCAAGACCAGGAGGACGGCAAGACGGAGGTCATCGTGGAGCCCAAGATGGCGTCACCACCAGAGCTTTTCGTAGGCGAAGACCACTTTTGTCAGGATAGCTTGTACTAGCTGTCCCCCTTCAAATTTGCCCGCCGTTGTTGGATCCCTTCCCGCTCGATATTTGGGAAGAGGACCAGGGCCTATATAAGTAGAGCTAGCCACCAAAGTAGGGGCATCTCATCTTAGCTTGATCCAACCCGATCGAGAGCCTACCCTAGCCACAAGAACACCTCAACCTCAGGAGGCTATTCTTCCCTTGTACTGTTCATCACCAGCCTTAGAGGCAATCCACCACCACCACACTGGAGTAGGGTATTACACCACAACGGTGGCCCGAACCAGTATAAACCTCGTGTCTTTCTGTGTCGCGAGTTCATTGAGTTCGTCTGCGAGATCTTAGCGAGCTAGGGCATAGATCGGTAGGAGGGAAAGACTTCGCGAGCACCCCAGTGTTTGAACCTTAAGGGCTTGCCGGAACCCCACATCCGACATTTGGCGCGCCAGGTAGGGGTGCACCGGAGCTTCTTCTCCACCAACCAGCTTGCCGACGCTCCACAGCCACGATGTCCGGCGACTCAAGGGCGGCTCCAATCGCTGGCCAGCCCGGGCAGCACCGCCTGCCCATGACGATCTCGACCCCACACACCAGGCGGCCTGAGCGCCGCCAAACTCCGCCGGGCACGGGCAGCGCGGCCAGGCGTCGTCCACCCTCACCCCGCAGCAAGTACGAGCCACGGCAAGAGCGGCGAGTCATGCCGCAGCAACGACACCACACTCACGGCGAGACCAAGCAAACATGTGGGCGGCACTCACGGTGGCAAGGGAGCTGCTGCGATGCAGGCTGATGGAGAGCGGTCGGGATACGCTGCTAGAGCGTGTTGCCGAGCTGCTGGATGCAGCGGCGTCGGGAGCACCACCCTTCTGCTATCGACTTCCTCCTCAGGCCACTGCAGGGCCGCGCGGTGAACCTCACCACATCCGCGCGCCATCAACTACGCCCGGGGGCTTCGTCATCATCAGTACGGCCAGTGGCGTAGGGGGCTCCGACTCCCCCATGCCGCTCGCGACAAGCACGATCCCAAGCGTCGCCCTCCATGGTCCCAGCCGGATGCCGCACTACCATCCTCAGGACGCCACCCTTGGCTGAGCAACATGGAGCGTGGGGCACCACGGCGAGGTGTTCGGGGTGACGGCCCCGGAAGCCTACGTGCCCCGCATGACGGACCAACAGTACGCACCAGAGGACGACCCCGGCTCATTCATTGGAGAAGATTGGGGAGAGGGGGCGCTAGGAGCCGAAGCCTTCCAAGAACCAACGGAGAACCACAACGATCGCGCCGGCAACGGCAACTACAGGGTACTGCTAATCTCTTAGGAACAGGCTTATGCTAACCATGGGCTACAGATGAATCAGGTTGCAGCGTCAATCGACGACCCTGGCACGGCAGCACCCGTTCCAACAAGGGAAACACGCTGGGGGCCGCTGCTACCTCTTGAGCACTGCGTTGGATTCCCTTGAAGAGGAAAGGTGATGCAGCATAGTAGCGTAAGTATTTCCCTCAGTTTTTGAGAACCAAGGTATCAATCCAGTAGGAGGCGCCTGGCAGTATCTTAGCGGCGATGCTTCTAAGTAGGGCTCCTGTCGGCCTTCCTTTTCCTGCTCATCTGAGTGCTCTGCGTCCTCGGGTCCCGACCGTCGAGCGAGGCTCAAACGCCGCTGGTATGCTAGGTCGCGATGTCGTGGTCAAGGCCAGGGGGTGAGGGCTGGAGAGTCAGTAGGAGCTCCTGAATCGCGATGCTCAGGAGCCCCCCTTTTAATGTGCAAGTGAAATGCGTGAAAAATGGATGGTCGGAAGGGCCACCTGCAGCCAAACTCGCGGGCTCCTGTGGGTTCACTGGTACGCGTCGGTGCTATACAAACGGTTTTAACCCCTTTCCACGACGGCATTTGGAACCGTCACCTAGTGAGTGACGGTGATAGGAGGGTCCTTCCCACACGACCCAGAAACTATCGGGGATATGCCCTCCTGGCACACACGCTCGGCAAAATGAGGTCGTGTGCGACCGGCGAGCGCTCAAATACGAAAATACATGTAGTAGAGCTAAAAATACAATTATATAGGCAAAATTGTTTCCGGTCGCACGTACATCCCACGCAGTCACTCCCCGCTAAACGTTTCCGTTCGTATGTACATCCCACACAGTCGCTCAAGGAAAACATTTTCGTTCACAGGTAAATCACACACAATTGTCCCCGTTAAATCGTTTGTGATAGCATTGCCATTGCACATGATATTAACAATTTTATCGTTTGCGTTATTGAATGCATCACACATGGTGCATAGAAGAAACTGTGTGGCAAAGACTATCCATCACACACAGTTTTTATGTGGTAAACATTTGCGTAAGGTGGCCTAACGCAAACAGTTTTCAAGAGAAGGTCGTGTGTGATTGTTCATTGATCCAACACGGTTTATTCCTAGATACTGTGTGCGTTGCCTGAGGTCATCGCCCACGGTATTTTCTGAATAACCATTTGCAATAGCAAAACCCAATTAGCAGGCTAATTGCCCTATTATTAATAATCCATTTATTAATCTAATTGACATTCATATTAAGCACATAATATATTTCATTTCCATATTAAGGAAGTAGGATTTCATAATTGAAATACATCAGAGTACAACATGATATAGCTTCACCACTCAGCTACCCCATTACACAACTGCACCAGCACCAAGTTTCACATGCAACATGTAGAACCTTTTGAAATTAGCATCATAGACGGTATATAGACAGATGCATCTCATCTGAAAAACTACTGAAGCGGAAGGCGAATATTGAGCCTTCATTCATGTTGAAGGTCTTTGCAACTTTAGGAGTGCCTGTGGATGATTGATCGTCCGTCCTTCATCCTCTTCAAGAACACTTCAATATTGAACCGTGGGTGTTGTATGAATACCTTCCTCGCCTCCTGACCATAGAGGTGGTTTGAGAGGTAATCATCAGTGAAATGCTTTGGAAAGGCCTTAAAACAAGGGTGTGCATAAATATCTTCTCTATATTTGAAATGGGGCAAAGGAATTGAAAAGGCAAGGTATAATAGTTAGTACCATCTTGTAGTGAACTGATGTCTTCTTCATTGTGCAGACAAAGTTCTTGTTGTTTTTTGTCACTAATTTCTTTATCCTAACAATCTTTCTGAGTTTCTTGACTTGATTGATATTCATGGACAACTCATTTCCCCATATGCAAAAAGGGTCGAACAGTGGGTCAAAACCTCTGACAACATGACCTACATGTGCAATACCAAATTGTTAAAAACCTAAATATTAGAATGGTTCCTGCAATTGAACAATAATGTGCTATTAGACAATGGACCATGCACGTGCTAACCTCGATTGTACACCTCAGTGCCTCCCATTGTTTTCCTGCAACACATATAAGGTAGTTAGTCATCAGGTTAAGTAAGGGTTCGCATGCTATCAGTAAAATATGTTGATGAAAAATAAGCACATTGCAGATTCATCAGATTAATTCAAGTCACATGGAAAACCCATTTATCCAAACCAAGCATGATTAAGAACTAGGAAATATAGCACTTGTATATGTTTCTAATGTATTAAGTGCAGCCAAATTTGATTTATTACTCACATGCACAACAATACAAAATTCTACCAACGACAATTGGACATCGCATTGCAGAATTGAACCAAGCAGTTAACTAAACACCACAACAAATGAACCAAACATTAACTGAGCACCACATTGCACAATATAACATACTCCTAATAGAAGATCAAACAGTTAACCAAACCAAGCATGCTTAACAACTTGGAAATATAGCAATTGTATTTGTTTCTCATGATTTACTACAGCCAAATTCAATTTATTCCTCACATGGTATACAATAACAGAATGCACCCACAACTATTGAACATCACATTGCATAATTGAACCAAACAGCTAACTAAACACCACAACACAAATGAACCAAACGTTAAATGAGCACCACATTGCACAATGTATAACCAAACCAAGCATGCTTCACAACTTGGAAATATAGCAATTGTATTCGTTTCTCATGTATTTTGTAAAGATAAATTCGATTTATTTCTCACACGGAAGACAATACAAAATTGAGCATCACATTTGCAGAATTGAACCAAACAGTTAACTGAAAACGACAACTAATTAACAAAATAGTTAATAAGTGAGCACCACACGGCACGACATATAGAACATATACACTAGAGCAACAGATTGCATGGTAAAATTAGGTAGCACAATTCACTAGAATTTTTGAAAGAAAGGTAGGACCAACACACGCAACGGGTAAACCGAGCATGCTTAACCGGCATAGCTAGCAAATGGCAAGGTGCTCCTCCAAGATCTGGGGGTCAGCATGAATGGAGGCCATCGCAACCTCATCCACGTGTGCGGCCGTGATTTGCTTCTCCGCTGCCAAATGCTCCTTGAGATCCTAGCTATACTGCGTGCACCATGGCTTAGGGCGGCGCTTATTTGGTGGAGGGGTCGGTGATTTGGGTGGAAGGTGTCGCGCCGGCGGTTGGGGCATGTGGGATGTGGAAGGAGGAGGAGGATGGTGGCCGGGTGTGGATTACCTACCTGGATAGACGAGGCCGAGCAGCGTGAAGGAGGGTCACCGGCGAGGAGGCGGCGCTGCAAGCAAGGAGTGAAGGTTTCAACTTGGAAAGGAAGGCGAAAACAGGGGAAATGTGGCTTTTGGTAAGGGGGAGGGGGCGGGGAGGTAGATATTTCATGAAGTTTAAAATTTGGAATATCTTCAGCGAAAAAACTGCCGCGCAAAGTGTCATCAGACACGGTCCCTTATTCAAAACTGTGTACGATATGTGAACATCACAAATGACTGAGATAGCTTAACACGTGTGTGATGAGTTTGAACGTCAAAAATTTTGGTTCGAATTTCCCTGGTTACAGTGGTCATCCACGTCATTGCATAATTTGGGTACACAAAGGAGACTACAGCACACCCACACTTCTTAATCGAGCAAGTTTAGCAATTAAACAGAGCTAGCTGATCTAAACATTACTCTAACAAATTAAAGACTTGTGCTCTTAATTAAACAAAACAAAGAGTACTACTATGGCTGGTGCTCGTCGATCTCCGCCGCCGCCTCCATGTCAAGCTCGCGCTCCTTGGCATCCATTGCACCATACTTGGCAAGCATCTCGCCATCCATGTCCACCATCTCTTTGGAAAAGGCCGCCACGAGCTAGGCATGGGCGGCCGTGATATGGGCTTGGATGGGCTCCGTCGTTGCAAGGTATGTGGCGGAGGAATGGACGGCTGCTCGAACGCTCTCGGTGATTGCCAACTCTTCGTTCGTGGGTTGGCGACCGTTGTCGGAGAAGCTTCGTCCGATTTGTGCGGTGACCACCACGAGCTTGGCGTGGGCAGCCTCGACATGGTCGTGGGCGGCCTCCATCAGGGCTAAGGCCGCCGCTGCGGAACGAACAACTGTTGTGCCGCTCTCGCCAGTTGTTATCCCCGAGTCAGATGTTGCTGCCGCCACCTGAGAAGCAACAATAGCCGTTTGGGCTGCCATGGCCGCCCGGTCGTAGATTGCGGCCGCGCTCATGCACCTTGTTAGCACGCTCATGGCGGCTGCGGCCGCGCTCTTGTCAGAACGGGCCACCGAAGTTGCCCTCACGACACGGGTCCACGTGCCCATCTTTCACCAGCGATGATTGAACAGTGAAATGATATTTGGGGAGCGAGCTAGTGTGCTTGAGACAGCGGGCGCACCTTCTCGCGTAAGCCATAGGCGTGCTATACACAGACGGTGCTCCAGGATATTTTGTGTTGCATCTCCCACGGTTGGTGATAATAAACTGTGTGAGATCTACTTGATTTTTCATCTTGATTTGAATGACATAATGGGGTCACAGCGGCAATGGATGGTGTTTGAATTGCTAGACCTTTTATCTGCAGTGAACATGCAACTATATGTGTGTCGTAAAAGAATTGGAATTATTCAGGGTTCATTTGGACATTTTACACATTAAATTGGTTTTCTAGCCATTTCAGGTGCACAATTCAAAATTAAACTACATGCACATGCTCCGGTGCACCAACATGGGTTGTAAAATCATATATGTGTCCATGGGTTTATGCTTATGTCCCATGCAAGAAATGGGAATGAAATACGAACACCACGACACCGTGGCTCTCTGGAAAATGTCGACGTACGTGCTTTTGTAATTCTATTAAATCCAAAATTCGTCCGAAATTCATGAAACTTGGCATGCTATCATGGAGCAGCATCAACATGCTGTGGTAAATTTTTGTCCCATTTGGGGCGGGTTTGGGTATAAGCTTCTCATAAACCAGAGCTTCTCACAACAAGTGTGATGGTTTTGGTAGGGAACATTTCACCTTTATAGACAAAACGATGTCCGTTGCCTCTTCTCGATTTCAATTTTTTTCCTAGTTTCAACATAGAACAACAGGAGTGTTATGTCAATTTTTGGGATTTTTCGGCGTTCGCTTGGACATTTTTATACATTAACTGAGTTTTCTATGCATTCATGTGCATAATTCAATTTTGAACTACAAGCACATGCTCTAATGCATATAAATTAGTTGAAAATTCAAATATGTGTCCTTGGTTGCATGCTTAGGTCCCATGCAAGAAATGGGAATGAATGGCAAACACCCTGCCACCGTCACTTGGCCGCAAACATTGAGATACCTGGTTTTTTAATTCTAGTAAATCCAAAGCTTGTCTGAAATTCATGAAACTTGGCATGCTGTCACAAAGCGGCATCAACATGCCGTGGTAAATTTTTTGTCCCATTTGGGGCAGGTTTGGGGATATGCTTCTCACAAACCAGAGCTTCTCACAACAAGCCTGATGGTTTCGGTAGGGAACGTTTCACCTTTCTAGACGAGACAATATCCATTGCCTCTTCTCGATTTCAATTTTTTTCCTAGTGTCAACATAGAAAGACAGGAGTGTTGTGTCAATTTTTCGGATTTTTCAGGGTTCTTTTGGTCATTTTTATGCATTAATTGAGTTTTCAATGCATTTATGTGCATAATTCAAATTTGACCTACATGCACATGCTCTAATGCATATAAATTGGTTGAAAATTCAAATATGTGTCCTTAGTTACATGCTTAGGTCCCATGCAAGAAATGGGAATGAATGTCAAACACCCTGCCATCATCACTCGTCCACAAACATTGAGATGCCTTGTTTTTAAATTCTAGTAAATCCAAAACACGTCTGAAATTCATGAAACTTGGCATGCTATCATGGAGCGGCATCAACATGCCGTGGTAAAATTTGTGTCCCATTTGGGGCAGGTTTGGGTATATGCTTCTCACAAACCAGAGCTTCTCACAGCAAGCATAATGATTTCGGTAGGGAACGTCCCAACTTTGGGGACGAAAGGATCTCCATTGCCTCTTATTGCTTTCAAAAAAATTCTCGTGTCAACATAGAACAACAGGAGTGTCGTGTCAATTATTATGATTTTTCGAGGTTCGTTTTGACATTTTTATGCATTAACTGAGTTCTCAATGCATTTATATGCATAATTCAAATTTCAACTACATGCACATGCTCCAGTGCATATAAATTGGTTGAAAAAGCAAATCTGTGTCCTTGGGTGCATGCTTAGGTCCCATGCAAGAAATGGGAATGAATTTCAAACAACAGGGCACCGTTGATTGCCGGCAAAACATTGAGATATTTTGTTTTCAAATTCTAGTAAATCCAAAACTCGTATGAAATTCATGAAACTTGGCATGCTATCATGGAATGGCACCAGATATGTTGTGGTATTTTTCGTGTCCATTTTGAGAGAAGGCGCACTCAAATAACAGCCAACAAAGGCATTTTGAAAAAATAGCTGCCACTTTAATATCTCAAACGTTTGTACAATTCAAACTGTGTGCATTCTGTTAACCATTCACGTGACGCCACGTGTTTTGGTTTTAATGGCTATAGGAGGTGTCGTGCGGACAGCTGCTTGACCTTGACTGAACGGGAGGCAAGCGAGCACAGTCCGTTGCGCAGGCTGACCAAGAGGCGTGCAAGCTGTCCTCCTATGCGTAGGCTCACCGGGAAGCATGCGAGTTGTACGCTGCGCAGGCTCACTGGGAAGCGAGCCCTTTGACTTCCATGGCCGCCTGCCTTCCTCCCCATTAATGGAGCCCGAGCAGCTGCTTAATACGAGCGGCCTTACAGTTCGCCTCTCATTCCCCTCCCTCCCACAGACCTCCACACACGCCATGGCGCAGAAGGATCATCTGCCACTAGTCTTCAAGTTTGGTGAAGTTGACTCCGAGCTGGAGGAGATAGAAAATAAGGAAGAATGAGGCCTCATGGACATGGCCCAGAACGAGCTGGCTGCGGCAGTTGCTGCCCCCGCTCCCGTCCCAGCTCCCATCCCCGCGCCCGCGCCAGTGACCATCCCCATAGCATTGATGGACTAGTCGCCGAGCACTATCATAGAGCTGGAAGCCGCGGGCGTCAGTGAGGTCTCCACAGACCCGCGCAAGCTCATGTACATCCCAGTGCCCGTGCCTGTGCACGCCCCTCCACACACCACGGCGCCGGTCCTCGTGCGTTTGGCTGCACCCGCTGTGCCCGTGCCCGTGCGTGCGCCCCACTCAGCGGCATGGGACGCTGCTGTTGACTGCTACCTCTCAGCGCTGCCAGCTGTCGTCCTCCCACGCCCCGCCCGTCGATCGCGAGACGACATGATTTTTGATTTACAAGCAAAGAATATTCTCTGCTGCATTGAAGACTTCAACAACGGCGTCCCAGAGGACCACAACGACAGCGCGGCATGCCGCCTCCGCCCCCGCCAGAAATAGTTTTTTTCTTGGGTTTAATATTGTATCTCGATCATATGAATATAAATTCGCAGTATGACTGAATGAAAGATATGTTTTGAGCGAACTTGCATTTCTCTCTCTTAATGTACAGACTTATCAAACGATTTTTTTTAAAACGTCAATAGTTTTTAAATATAAAAGACTCATGGCAAACATTTTAGTTAGAACACCCATATGCAAACCGACAACTTCCCCAGGAAGCCAAGGGAAAATGTGTCGAGTAGGATTTGTGTAGCACCTGATCACAAACTTTTTAGATAGAACACCCGTATGCAAAGTGAGAGCAGGATTTGTGCATCTCTTCAACGCAAACGGTTCTTTTGGATGACCCGTGTGCAACCACTTACAAACAATTTGGGTATGTTGCCATTTGTCAAACTGGAAAGATTAACATTTGTTGACCTAGTAACATTGCCTTGTAACACTGCGATTTGTCAAAATATGAAGCTAAATATCACTAACAGTATCTAATTTTTGCAACTAAAATTCAGTAATTGAGCATAGATTTCATTCATAGATTAAGCAGTCATTCTTAATGTATACAAACAGTTCAACTCGACAGCTGAACCGACCAAACTATTCCCCAATTGTTGCCAACCACGTACTGAAATAGCTAGTTCAACTATATATACTAGCTAATTTTAAGTATGTTGTACAGTTCCACCACATCCATAGTCAGATGAACTGAACAAAATAGCCCCTAAATACTACTACTACTATGGAGGGGCTTTGTACTACTTCCGGCTGCCTCTCCTCTGCCATGCGTGCTCAGCAAGAGACAAAGGAGGGGGAGCCTACCGACGAGCTGGACAACTGCAATACGGTGCCTGCCGCAGCTGCAGCTTCAGTGATGCTCACCTCGAATGCCCTCTTCCCCTCCAAACGACCCCTCTTGAAGTGGTGGTTCTTCTCGTAGATCCCCTGATTCCTCGCCTCTGAGGTGGCGTGTGCCGCGGCCACAGCGGCGGTAAGGCTCTTTGCATGCTCGATGAGGCGCTCCTCCTCCTCCCGCGGGAACTCGGTGTAGCGCGCAAGGTCGTTGATGCACGTGCCGGCATCCACCTTCGCCTCCCACCTTTGGGTGGCGGTGGTGGAGCGGGTGATGACCCCGGCAGTGGACGGTGGGCTGGCGGCCGACGATGGGGTGGCGGAAACGACCACCACCTCCCACCTTCGCGCCGCGGAGGCGGAGCGGGTGATGGCCACGGTGGCCGACAGTGGGGTGGCGGCCACGATGGCCACCTCCCGCCTTCGGGCCGCGACGGCGGAGCGGGTGATGGCCCTGGCTTTCTACGGTGGTGTGGCGGCAACGGCGGCCGGCAATAGTTGCCGACGGGTAGCGGCGGCGGAGCGTGTGGTGAGTGTTCCACGCACACCCAACAGGGACGCCACGCGCACTACACTACGCCGGGGACTGCGCCACCGCTGCGGTGTAGCCTCCCAAATGGAGTTGTCCTCTGATGACGGCGGGTGGCTGAGCGATGACGACGGACCGGTGCCATTGGCAATTGTGGGAGAAGCAGATGATATAAGCTACAGGGAGGGAGGAGAAATGCGACGCAGGACTCGCCGGCCGGTGAGGGTTTATATAGCTGGCCGGTAAGCATTGGGATTTTGGGGGATTTCACCGAGTCGGGCGGGAAGCTTGCACGGAAACCTGCAAGGTTGCGCGGGAACGAGCTCACCAACGATTCATTGGTGCCACCGTTTGGCCAAAAGAACACCCCCGCGCGCTGCGCAAGCTTGCGCTATAAGCCGTCTGCGGCAGCGGGGTGACAAGATGTGCGAGAGGAGGACAAAAGGCCACGTACACATACGGTTAATAAAAAACGTTTGCGATTTAATTACCTACTATACCCCCGTCATGGTTTATAAGTATGATTTAACTAATAAAATACGAGTGCATGTCGCCAAAGATTATATAGTTGGATTCGTATTTGAACATAGCTTCCAATTATATAATTTTTATAACATGCATTAACATTTTGTTAGTTAAATTTGAGGGCAAAGTATGGCACAGAATATAAAGGGGACTATAGACTAGATGGAGGTGGTAGCACATGGCCGCTCTCTTGATACGTCTCCAACGTATCTATAATTTATGAAGTATTCATGCTATTATATTATCTGTTTTGGATGTTTATGAGCTTTACTAAACACTTTTATATTACTTTTTGGGCTAACCTATTAACTGGAGGCCCAGCCCAAATTGTTGTTTTCTTGCCTATTTCAGTGTTCTAAAGAAAAGGAATATCAAACGGAGTCCAAACAGAATGAAACCTTTGGGAGAGTTATTTTCGGAACGGAAGCAATCCAGGAGACTTGGAGTAGACGTCAGGGAAGCTTCGAGGAAGCGACAAGGCAGGGAGGCGCGCCCTACCCCCTGGGAGCGCCCCCCACCCTCGTGGGCCCCTCGTGGCTCCCGTGACCGACTTCTTTCGCCTATATATATCCATATACCCTAAAAACATTGAAAACACAATAGATCGGGAGTTCCACCGCCGCAAGCCTTTGTAGCCACCAAAAACCAATTGAGACCCTGTTCCGGCACCCTGCCGGAGGGGGGATCCCTCACCGGTGGCCATCTTCATCATCCCGGCGCTCTCCATGACGAGGAGGGAGTAGTTCACCCTCGGGGAAGAGGGTATGTATCATTAGCTATGTGTTTGATCTCTCTCTCTCTAGTGTTCTTGATTCGGCATGATCTTGATGTATCGCGAGCTTTGCTATTATAGTTGGATCTTATGATGTTTCTCCCCCTCTACTCTCTTGTAATGGATTGAGTTTTCTCTTTGAAGTTATCTTATCGGATTGAGTCTTTAAGGATTTGAGAACACTTGATGTATGTCTTGCATGTGCTTATCTGTGGTAACAATGGGATATTCACGTGATCTACTTGATGTATGTTTTGGTGATCAACTTGCTGGCTCCATAACATTGTGAACTTATGCATAGGGGTTGGCGCACGTTTTCGTCTTGACTCTCCGGTAGAAACTTTGGGGCACTCTTTGAAGTACTTTGTGTTGGTTGAATGGATGAATCTGAGATTGTGTGATGCATATCACATAATCATACCCACGGATATTTGAGGTGACATTGGAGTATCTAGGTGACATTAGGGTTTTGGTTGATTTGTATCTTAAGGTGTTATTGTAGTGCGAACTCTATGATAGATTGAACGGAAAGAATAGCTTCGTGTTATTTTACTACGGACTCTTGAATAGATCGATCAGAAAGGATAACTTTGAGGTGGTTTCGTACCCTACAGTAATCTCTTCGTTTGTTCTCCACTATTAGTTACTTTGGAGTGACTCTTTGTTGCATGTTGAGGGATAGTTATATGATCCAATTATGTTATTATTGTTGAGTGAACTTGCACTAGTGAAAGTATGAACCATAGGCCTTGTTTCCTAGCATTGCAATACCGTTTGTGCTCACTTTTATCATTAGTTACCTTGCTGTTTTTATATTTTCAGATTACAAAAACCTATATCTACCATCCATATTGCACTTGTATCACCATCTCTTCGCCGAACTAGTGCACCTATACAATTTACCATTGTATTGGGTGTGTTGGGGACACAAGAGACTCTTTGTTATTTGGTTGCAGGATTGTTTGAGAGAGACCATCTTCAACCTACGCCTCCCACGGATTGATAAACCTTAGGTCACCCACTTGAGGGAAATTTGCTACTGTCCTACAAACCTCTGCACTTGGAGGCCCAACAAAGTCTACAAGAAGAAGGTTGTGTAGTAGACATCAAGCTCTTTTCTGGCGCCGTTGCCGGGGAGGTGAGTGCTTGAAGGTATATCTTTAGATCTTGCAATCGAATCCTTTAGTTTCTTGTTTTATCACTAGTTTATTTTATAAAAGAAAACTACAAAAAATGGAATTGAGTTTGCCTCATACGCTTCATCTTTTTAATATCTTTCGTGAGAATGATGGAAAGGAAAATTGTGCTCAAGTGCTAGAAGAAGAAGTCTATAAAATGTTTGGCACTAAATCTTTGAATTATGAGCATGATTGCAATGTTGTTAGTATGAACTCTTTGAATATCCATAGTACTAATGACGATAGCACTAGTCATGATGAAAATGTCTCTTATAAGCATGCCAACTTTTGTGGAGTGCATAGAGTTTGCAAGTACACACCAAACAGGGAAGATAGATTTTGCAAGAGGTATAAGTATTTGTAAACTAAATGGTTGCAAGAGAGGCTAGATGTTTGTGCTGAAAATTTAAAATTTCTTTGCCCTACTTGTGAACTTTGCAATGAACGTAGTCATTTAAACTTCTAATGCAAATTGTTTCATGATTGAATCGTGTCCAAAAATTGTGATGACTTGATTTCCCTTGCACATCATAATGAACTTAGTTTGCTTTTGGGTTATGAAGAAATGAAACGTAGAACTAAGCATATTCCAGAATATAACCTTGAGAAATTCCTCGATATTGATCCAGAAGAAATTTTTATGTATTGTGTGGTGAAATGCATTGAAAATCCGTATATTGCCAATTAGATAAAGAAAAGAAAACAAGTAGAGGATGAAGAGAATACTAATGAAAGGGAAGAGACTTCCCAATATCCTCCTATTATTTCTTATGATGAATCAGGTAACGAGGAGGAGCCTTCTATTCAACCCATCTCATTAATAAGGAGCTCAAAAAAGAGGGTCAAACCCACACATGACGTGAAGAAGAAAAAGAAAAGACGGAGAAGCAAAGGTAGGAAGGTATCCCTCCCAAATGATGTTGCTCCTATTACTCATTGTGATGATGATA
Organism: Aegilops longissima; assembly: GCA_021605205.1. NCBI lineage: Eukaryota > Viridiplantae > Streptophyta > Magnoliopsida > Poales > Poaceae > Aegilops > Aegilops longissima. Next base: position 59,571 of record JAHIAM010007289.1, read on the forward strand.
ATTGCTATACTATTGGTGCTATCCATACTATTAATGATGAGAGTGATTATGCTTATGATACGAAAAGGCCCAAGCTTGGGGATGCTTTGTTTGATGAGAATGACATGTTTGAGAATATATATTTTCTGCAATTAATGTTTTTCCCAAGCTTGGGGATGATATGTTTAAGGAAGATGATATTTTTAGCCTCCCAAGTTTTGATGAGCAAATTTATTATGATGATAGCATGCCTCCTATTTATGATGATTATTGTGATGACACTTATGCTATAAAGAGTTGTGATGATTATATTTATAAAACTTGTCATGATTATGATTACCCTTTTTCTGAACACTACTCTTTTAACGTGGAAACAATTTATAGTATTCGAGTTTCTTATGATACTCCCACTATTCCGAAAGAGAAGAATTTTGCTTATGTGGAGAGTAATAAAATTTCTATGCAAGTAGATCATGAAAAGAATGCTTTGGGTGATGGTTATATTGTTGAATTCATTCATGATGCTACTGAAAATTATTATGAGGGAGGAACATATGCTTGTAGGAACTGCAATAATATCAAGTTTCCTCTCTATGTGCTTAAAGCTTTAAGTTATGCTTGTTTTGCCTTCCTATGCTAGTTGATTATTGTTCCCGTAAGTTGTTTGCTCACAAAATCCCTATGCATAGGAAGTGGGTTAGACTTAAATGTGCTAGTCATATTCTTCATGATGCTCTCTTTATGTTTCAACTAGCACAAATGCCCGTGCGTTGCAACGGGAGGCTACAAACCTTATCTCCAAGCATGCGAGCTGCAACCCCAAGAGCCTCCAGCACCTTGATCGCAGTGGACCGGCTTTGGAATTTCGCGCGATAGGTGAGGAAGAAAGGATGTGGCATCCACGTGTAGTGGGTCATCGGCGGCTAAATCTCTACTGTGAAATTTAAAAAGAAAACTAATATGTGATTGTATTATTTCTAGTTCAATCCATAAACTAGTTTGGGTTTAATCTCTCAAACTAAAACAATGATTAATTTTATGAAACAAAATTCAGATACAAGACGTTACATCTCAGAAATTTGGGGTTTAATCTCTCAACAAAATAAATGCTTAATGAGGGATGGCATGCTCCTTTGTCCTCCAAATTTATATGTAGTAAGAGAATACCTATTGGATAACAGAATAGAAGGAGGAATAATCAACAGTGATGGTGACCAGTAACATAAGGAGCATAGGGATTGTCCATGTGAAGAACCGTGCAAACATGGTGATAACTGCATTGCCATTATTGCCAACCAAAAGCAACTGGGGCAACAACCCATATTATAAACCCAAATATACATGTGTGTTTCAATGGGAGGAGGGAAAAATCCTCATACGCACCAACCCCACAATCATGCTCACCATCTGAAGTATATCAAATATAATCAAGAAGTAGACATTAATTAATGCTAACAGACAGAACTAAGTAGATCGCTATGCATGATACACATGATATCCGGTTGTATATATACAACCCGCAAATTTGAAATGTTAAAATGATTTTGAAACTCAAACAGTTTGACCATTGATCATATCAACTAATCCACACAAATATTTCCCTTTGAAAGGCAATTTGCTATCACAAGAAAATTTGAAGGGCAAATCTCTGAAAAGAAAATACGTTAAACGAAGACGTCAAGAATATGATTATGAAATAAAAGAACTTCCGTACTATATACCTTATCAAATGAGGTGACAAAGGAATCCCTCCATATTAGTATATTTTATTATACACCAAGATCTCCTAGCTCTGTAGCAACTAACTGCAGTTTTGCTTCAATGCATGAATAGGAAAATTATGTTAAAATACCACTAACCATAAAACAACATGATATATGTTGGCATATAGAAGCTACAAAAGTAAGTTAACACATCACACAATAGTACGAGTAAGCTCAGCAGGTCTCAACTCTCAACATGCAAGCCGTAGCATCGGAGTTGTTACTGAGTGAATTTCTCCTTTCCTGCACATAGACATTATTGTCTCATACCTCTTTGAATAGATACTTAATATGAGAATCTTGTGAAATTATTTTCCTCGCGTGTTAGGATGGTGCAATGTTACGGTAACAAAGCTAACCACCCATGTGGTAGATTTAGCCTGCTGATCACAATATATTTTTATATATAAGTAAGAATAGTGCTAAACTGCTCATATCTATCTGTTGTAACCAAAAGTCTACAAATGATGAATCAACATGTAAGTCTAGCACCGTTTCGACATTATTAGTTTAACACTGAATAATATTAAATATATGCAGAAAATTTAGCAACACAAAATTAGTTTCCTACATATACATGGGATGATATTTAGGTGGATAGTGAAATAACTATACAGAAAGGAGGAAACTTTATAGCAGCTCCGCATACTTATTGAGTGATCCTCTATCATCTGCCCTTTACATCATCTTCCTTCAGAATAGCTTACCATTGCAGCAAGAAAACATTTTCTTGCATCAAGAAAAGACCTTGATTTTATTTAAGTCATACAGTGAGCAGTCAAGTAACATGCACTATAGCAGATCCTGTTATGTCCCAACCGGGCAAGTCTCTTCAAGTACTAATGATGAATGTTCTTCTTTATTCCCCATCCAAATATCGAAATAGCAAATTGTTTAGGAGAATAACACTGTCAGTTGGAGAAGGTTGTTCTTTGCTTATTGGTCATCGGGACCCAATTTTTACACAGAAAACACATGAAACAGAAGATATATTGTACTAAGGTGAATGCATCAATCATGAGACAAACTAAAAAATTCATACACACACACACAAATTATGGTGATGATACTGAGACGTTAGTGTGCGCCTACCTTAAATTGCATGTATCTTCCTATTCGTTTCTTCAGTTCAAAGGATCCTACTGTTCGAGTGTTATAAGTGTGTACATCCTGCGTCAATGCCTCGTCTCAATTTGTGGTGATTCTATCAGTCCCGGAGTACCTTGTCGCGCCTTGGTTGTCGAACACAGCAAAGAGGTGCACCAAAAGGCAGAGTGTATCGACGTCGAGCCCCAGGCCATCAAGGTCGCGGCGGCGGCCACATGAAGGAGGGTGTCATACCTCGGTGGTCATCGTCAGGGCCTCGTCTCAACCGACCTGGAGCTCGTCGGGAGGGGATCGAGAATCTGCTACAAGTTCCTGCTCCGAAGGCCCTCGCCGGCTCCCAACTACTCGCCGCCAAGCTCTCCCCTGTACCGCATCGAAGGCATGAACATTAAACCATGGCCATACCCAGCCAAGTAATTGTACTCGGTCCATAAAAAAAGGAATTGTACTCGGCACGTAGAGCGACATCTAGCGGCTTTGAATCGGTGCCGCCCCAACATAAGTCATGCTATCTTATCCACAAGCTCGCCATGGCTCCGGCAGTCCGCCTCCATGTTCCTCTTCCTCCTCATGCGACCTTAGGACACCACCCAGCGTCAGTGACCTGCCCCGCCCCTAGCTCCACCCCAGGCACGACGGCCACGCCATGTTAAAAGCCGCACACCAACAGGCTCCAGCTCCTCCCCATCGTGCTCCTGCATCGACCCAAGCGGCCACGGCCGCTGCGGCGCGCTTCTGATGCATCCGGCCCTCGCCACAGCCGATGACCGCCACACCTCCGGCGCCTCACTCCTGCTGGTCTCGCCCACGCCGCTCATGTTTGTTCGCCGCCCCCTCGCAGGACGACCATGCCGTCGCGGCGTCGTCGCTGCTGAGCGCCGTCTGCATGCTCCTGTAGCCGCGGTGGCCTCACACGCGACCGCGCCCCACGTGCGTCCTCCGCCGAGCCCCCAGATCCAGCCCCAGCCACACGACGGCACCCCATATGTTGTTCCAGCCACACACCAACAGCTCAGTTCCCCTCGAGCTCCTTCAGCCTCCTGCATAAACCCAAGCTGCCCCACGGCCATCATGTTGCTCGCGGCCCCTCGCCGGACGGGCATGGCGTCGCCACTGCCCGAGCGCCGCCTGCACGCCCTATAGCCGTCCACCTCACATGCGACTATGCCGACGCGTGCATCCTCTGGCGAGCTTCCCCGTCTCCCGCTTGCCAACCTGCGGATCTCTCTGCCCTGTCGCCGCACCTTGAACTCCAACGCCTCTGTCGGCCCCTTTTCTCCACTCGTCGTCTCGAGTGGAATTTGCTTTAAAAACCAAGAGAATTCACTATAAAAGAGCAAGGTTAGATTATCAAATTTGGTAGCAACCCTGCCTTGAAAGGCAAACCATCGGCAAGGAGGTGGAGGTCTAGAGTTCGATTCGCTTTGAGCACAATATTTTTTGTTTCCGATAAACATAGAGGATGCCCGGCCCATGCAGTGGACCCTATGTGTGGCCCGTGTACTTTCGAGATGAACTTTTTTGGTTGTGTACTTCTGAGACGGACTTTTTTGGTTGTCGTACAACGTGCTTAAAAGAATAGTACCACCTCGGATAAAAGAAAAATATGAAAAATAATATAGGTGAACGGATGAAAAAATTGATGAAACGCACATTGCTTTATTAGTAGGTATAGATTCTTATCTTTTAGGTGAGCATCATTGATATCATCATGCCTAGCTAGGGGCGTTAAATGTTAGCGCTTGTTGGGAGACAACCCAATATTTACCCCTACTGTTTTTGTGTGTTCACATGATTAAGCTACTGTAGTAATCATGTTTTATAGCGTTTGTTTCAATAAAGTGCCAAGTAGAACCTTTGGGAAGACTTGGGTGAAAGTTAATGTGATCTTGCTGAAAAAGACAGAAACTTTCTGCTCACGAAAACAATTGTTACAAATCACCAGAAAGTGATAAAATACTGATTCCAATTGCAGTAGAACAATAATAAAATTATCTAGGTCGTCCTATTTTGGAAGATTGTTCTGAGTTCCAGAAGTATACGTTTGATACAGATTACTACAGACTGTTCTGCTTTTGACAGATTATGTTTTCTATGTGTTGTTTGCTTATTTTGATGAATCTATGAGTAGTATCGGAGGGTATGAACCATATAGAAGTTGGAATACAGTATATATTACACCAATATGAATTTAGAATGAGTTCACAATAGTATCTAAGTGGTGATTTATTTTCTTATACTAACGAAGCATATGAGTTTTTTGTTGAGTTTTGTGTTGTGAAGTTTTCAAGTTTTGGGTAAAGATCCGATGGACTATGGAATAAGGAGAGGCAACAGCCTAAGCTTGGGGATGCCCAAGGCACCCCAAGGTAATATTCAAGGACAGCCAAGAGCCTAAGCTTGGGGATGCCCCGGATGGCATCCCCTCTTTCGTCTTCGTTCATCGGTAATTTTACTTGGAGCTATATTTTTATTCACCACATGATATGTGTTTTGGTTGGAGCGTCATTTTATTTTGTTAGTATTTTCTTGCTGTTATTTAGAATAATGTTTTTGCATCTTTATTTTCAATAAAAATGTCAAGGATAGCCTTTACCATGCTTATTTTGCAAGTATACAAGTTGCTGTTTCAAAACAGAAAGTTTATCGATGTTGCAAAAATTTCCTAGAAAAGCCAGAATATGATAAAATATTGAAACTTTTTGAATATTGAGCTCTGATAAATTTTCTACAGTGTGGTAGAATTTCATAATGTTTGGAGTTAGGGAAGTATGATGAATCTTGCATTCTTTACAGACTGTACTGTTTTGGCAGATTGCTGTTATGTTTGCATATGTTTGCTTGTTTAATGATTCTATTTGAGTATAGGAGTATTAAATATGCAGAGGCATTTAGTATGCAATGTTGAATAATAATTTTAGTGATTTGTTACAGTAGAAAATGATAAGGTTTTTGCATTTGTTTATAACTTATCTCACGATTTCTTGTTGAGTTTGGTGTGGATGAAGCTTTCGAGATTTAGGAAACCGTGATATGAAAGGAATTAAGGAGACGCAAAAGTTCAAGCTTGGGGATGCCCAAGGCACCCCAAGATAATATTTCAAGAAGTCTCAAGCATCTAAGCTTGGGGATTCCCCGGTAGGCATCCCACCTTTCTTCTTCAACAATTATCGGTTAGTATCGGTTGAGCCTAAGTTTTTGCTTCTTCACATGATGAGTGCTATCCTTGAAATGTTGTTTCATTTTGTTTTGCTTGTTGTATGAATAAAATACCAAGATCTGAAATTCTTAAATGAGAGTGAGTCTTCACATAGCTACATAATTATTTAACTACTCATTGATCTTCACTTATATCTTTTTGGAGTAGTTTGTCATTTACTTGTGTGCTTCACTTATATCCTATGAGTAAATAGTTGAATGATTTGAATATCATAAATCTGCAGTTATATATATTTCATATGCTTATCCCATGGGGAGTAATGCCTTCACATATAAGAAGTAGAGGTGGTAAATTTTTTGAAGGTTAGCAAACATTGTATTGGTCACTTGAACAATTCATGAAAGAATATTGAAGGAAGAGAGATTTCACATATACTATCTTGGACATCTTCTATGATTGTGATCCCCATTAATTATTTTCAAACCTGAGCAAATTAGTTGAAGTTGGACAAGGAAGACAACATAATGAGTTATGCTTGGGTATATTTGTATAGAAGTTATATTGTTATGGATCCTCTAACATGTGGTGCTTGCTATTTAGAATCCTTTGCTAGCCAAAATATCTGTACTAAGCGGGAATACTTCTTGTTTCTTCCATGAGTATCCATCATATCTACCTATATGCGGTATTTACCTGCCGTTCCAAGTAAATTTGCATGTGCCAAACTCTAAACCTTCAAATAATAATCTGTTTTGTATGCCCGAATCGCTCATGTAGCGACTAGGGGCTGTCAGTATCTTCCACGCTAGGTGGGTTATTCTCACGATGAGTGGACTCCGCTCATCATTCACGAGAAAATGGCTGGTAACTGGGATGCCCAGTCCTATGATCAAAAGATCAAAAACAAAATCGCAAATAATTTTAACAAAACTCCCACAGGATTGTTGATAGTTGGACGGCACCCGTTATTTCGGACAAGCCGTGGAGTTTGATTGTTGGTGGAGGGGGAGTAAAATCTTTACCTTTCTGTTTGGGAACCACCTATAATGTATCTAGTATGGAAGATATTGGGAACTCTTGGTCGTTATGTTGTCAATGAAGGCATACCTCCCAAAATTATTTTCATCTCTGTTTTAGCTTCGAGCTCTGGCACCTCTGCAAATCCCTGCTTCCCTCTGCGAAGGGTCTATCTTTTACTTTTATGCAAGATTCAGTAGTATTCCTTCTCATTCCAACCTATTCTTTAGTTGGCAAGCATCATGTGATGGAAAGATCTAAGCATATATGGCCATTCAAATATATTTGATGATGAATTATTATTGTTGACAATTATCTATATGATAAATAAGTTGGGAGGCGAAACATTAAGCCCCTATCTTTCTCAGTGTTCGATGGATGCTATTTGTTCTAAAAATATGCTTTGAGTGGTAGCAATCATGGAAGACTATATGATAGTTGAATATGTGGGATTTGCTAAATCAAAGCTCTTACATAGAACCTTCCTGAAAATAAGATGAATTGCAATTATTTGATGACTGAGAACTATTTGTTAGTTTTCAAGAAATTTTATGATCTATACTTTAACATGTGAATAGCTTGTTACTTGATCATGAGAAGCTTTATGATATGTGCTACTGTTATGACATATAATGATGCTAGAAAAGGTGATTGAAATTATCATTGATCAAACTTGTGCACCTGCCAGCATTCACACTTCATAAATTATTTCTTTTATCATTTACCTACTCAAGAACGAGCAGGAATTAAGCTTGGGGATGCTGATATGTGTCCAACGTATCTATAATTTATGAAGTATTCGTGCTATTATATTATCTGTTTTGGATGTTTATGGGCTTTACTAAACACTTCTATATTATTTTTTGGGACTAACCTATTAACTGGAGGCCCAGCCCAAATTGTTGTTTTCTTGCCTATTTCAGTGTTTCGAAGAAAAGGAATATCAAACGGAGTCCAAATGGAATGAAACCTTCGGGAGAGTTATTTTTGGAACGGAAGCAATCCAAGAGACTTGGAGTAGACGTCAGGGAAGCTACGAGGAAGCCACGAGGTAGGGAGGCGCGCCCCCCACCCTCGTGGGCCCCTCGTGGCTCCCCTGACCGACTTCTTTCGCATAAATATATATCCATATACCTAAAAACATCGAAAAACACAATAGATCGGGAGTCCCGCCGCCGCAAGCCTCTGTAGCCATGAAAAACCAAGCGGGACCTGTTCGGCACCGCCTGGGGGGGATCCTCACCGTGGCCAACTTCATCATCCCGGCGCTCTCCATGACGAGGAGGAGTAGTTCACCCTCGGGCAGAGGGTATGTACCAGATAGCTATGTGTTTGATCTCTCTCTCTCTCTCTCTCTCTCTCTCTCTCTCTCTCTCTCTCTCTCTCTCTCTCTCTCTCTCTCGTGTTCTTGATTCGGCACGATCTTGATGTATCGCGAGGGTTGCTATTATAGTTGGATCTTATGATGTTTCTCCCCCTCTACTCTCTTTTAATGGATTGAGTTTTCCCTTTGAAGTTATCTTATCGGATTGAGTCTTTAAGGATTTGAGAACACTTGATGTATGTCTTGCATGTGCTTATCTGTGGTGATAATGGGATATTCACGTGATCTACTTGATGTATGTTTTGGTGATCAACTTGTGGGTTCCGTAACATTGTGAACTTATGCAAAGGGGTTGGCACACGTTTTCGTCTTGACTCTCCGGTAGAAACTTTGGGGCACACTCTGAAGTACTTTGTGTTGGTTGAATAGATGAATCTAAGATTGTGTGATGCATATCGTATAATCATACCCACAGATACTCGAGGTGATATTGGAGTGTCTAGGTGACATTAGGGTTTTGGTTGATTTTTATCTTAAGGTGTTATTCTAGTACGAACTCTATGATAGATCGAATGGAAAGAATAGCTTCGTGTTATTTTACTACGGACTCTTGAATAGATCGATCAGAAAGGATAACTTTGAGGTGGTTTCGTACCCTACAATAATCTCTTCGTTTGTTCTCCACTATTAGTTACTTTGGAGTGACTCTTAGTTGCATGTTGAGGGATTGTTATATGATCCAATTATGTTATTATTGTTGAGAGAACTTGCACTAGTGAAAGTATGAACCCTAGGCCTTGTTTCCTAGCATTGCAATACCATTTGTGCTCACTTTTATCATTAGTTACCTTGTTGTTTTTATATTTTCAGATTACAAAAACCTATATCTACCATCCATATTGCACTTGTATCACCATCTCTTCATCGAACTAGTGCACCTATACAATTTACCATTGTATTGGGTGTGTTGTGGACACAAGAGACTCTTTGTTATCTGGTTTCAGGGTTGTTTGAGAGAGACCAGCTTCAACCTACGCCTCTCACGGATTGATAAACCTTAGGTCACCCACTTGAGGGAAATTTGCTAATGTCCTACAAATCTCTGCACTTGGAGGCCCAACAACGTCTACAAGAAGAAGGTTGTGTAGTAGACATCATCTCTACGCAGCGACGCAACTGTTGGCCGGCTTCTAGGCGACTATTTCATGTGTGTTCAACTGCTCTATGTGTGTGGTTGCTTGCGGTTCAGGCGGCCTCGGTACGCTCTGCTCGCGTCCCGCCGCGCGCTATGCTCTCGTGTCCCTCCGGGTGCTCTGCCCCAGTCCCTCCATGCACACTGCCAGTGTTTGGGGCCGATGCATGATCACACACGTTCGTGTGCATGTGGTTGCGCCGGGCGCGGAGCGACAATGCTGTTACCCGCTGCAAAAACTGCCATGCGGACACGCAGAGAATCCAGGCCGCCCGACCCCCATTTATTCCTACGGCCATTTACCTTCGTCTCTCGTGTCACATGACACACTAAGCACACCCACAATGACACATCCAGAGAGGACATCTAGCGGTTCCAATGGCGCTCCTCGTGGCTCCAATGGCGCTCCCAGCGACCGACGACAATGGCAGGCAGTTCACCACGCAACACGTAGTGGACACCCACGTGATGGGGAAGGCCCTCTCGGTGGTGTACACGAACGATCCTGTCTCGGTGGAGAGATCCATACAAACTATGGAGCAGTTCCTTGCCGAGGACAAGTACCAAGTGGTCGGCTTCGACCTCGAGTACACCATCGGTCATGTCGGGCACGATCAGAAGGTTGTCGTCGCCCAGTTGTGCGTGTGACATGACGTCCTCGTCTACCACTACCACCTTGCTACAAGGCCTTGCGAGCATTTCTCCAGGTTTATCAACAGCTCTGACTATAGTTTCGCTACGGTGGACACCACCAATGATCTAAAAGCTCTCAAGGTTTCGGACTTGAAATGCCCGAATCTTATCAACATCGAGCGACAAAAACAAACTGAACTCCCTGGTTAACCTCGCCTCAGCCATCATTGACCCCTACTACATGAAGATGAAGAATGAGAGCAAGAAGGAAAGAACGCCTGGCACAGTGTGTGGCATGAGAGACTGGATGAACAACATGTCAAGTACGTGGCCAAGGACGCATACACAAGCTACGAAATGTATAGGCACATCATTGATATGAGGAAGTGTCTTCTTCCTGCCCCAGATGAGGGATCGAGCCATAGAGCAGTGGCGGGAGTGTCACAAGAAGTAGATGACTAGACGATCGTTTCTCCTACTTTAGAATGCATGCAATTGTTTATTGAGGTGTGTGCGAACGATCTGTATAGTCACTTATGTAATTGGATGTTTATTTCAGTTTTATATATATATATATATATATATATATATATATATATATATATATATATATATATATATATATATATATATATATATATATATATATCCATGTTATTCTTCCAGAGATGTGAGCAAATCACACGGCTTATTAGCAGCAATCGTCTGTGTTACTATTGGTCTTCGCACACATTTCTGATTACGGACATGTTTGCCGTGTATCACACACATCTTGTTCAGTTGAACCATTTCCATTGTGTTTCATAATCACACACAGTTCATCCTAGTGAATCGTATGATGTATATCGCACACACCTTCATCTGGCTGCCCGTTTCTTTTGTTCCTCCTCATCCCAAACAGTTAATTGAACTGAACCATATGCCCTGCATCGCATACGCAACTAAAATCTGAACCGTGTTTGATGCATCCATCATCGCAAACGTTTTGCACCTTTTTGACCGGTTTTTTACACCACCGTTTGCGATTATGGCATCGCACACAGTTTCGTCGAAGGGTCTTTGATCGTAGTGTCGCGTTTGGACCATCCTGCAGTAGTGCTTAGTCCAAGAAGAGAGCATAACTCATAAGCGCGCTTGCTGTCCTGCCGCTGATCTTTCCATGAGAAGATGAAGGCACTGAGGATCTGGTGAGGTGACGTGCGTGGGGTAGGCCGCGAGCCAGAGCTCGATCCCTTAGATTTGTCAGTGTTGCAGGGACAGACCCGAGCACAAGCGTCATGCCAGCATGTGTAGCCCCCATTGCAGGATGATCAAGAGGCCGGTTAGCAGCGCGGGAGGCCGCGAAGGGCGATAAGACATCAGGCAAGCAGGTGATAAACATATAGCAATTCATGGAAGGAGGTAAGCCAGCTCTAATAGATGTGAAGAACGATACATGCCGCGGGGACTGACCCATGCGGCATGGGGATGATGCAGCCCGAGGGGCGCCCCCAACAGAGTGAATCAAAGATGCAAAAGGATACATGTCACAGGGACAGGCCCATGCGATCTGGGGATAATGCAGCCCGAGGGGCGCCCCCAACTTCATAAACCAAAAAATGTCACCTGACACCATTGTTGAAGACATGTTGAAGTAGCTGAAGACGCGTGCTGAAGAAGTCGCTCCTCACAAGCCACCTGGGTCCTGAACCTCGGGGGGCTCTAGAGGCTCAGGGGGCTCGTGAAGAACCGTCGCCATCTCCACCAGGACCTCCTGGTGCCTGGCCTCCTGAACCGCCATGACCCTCTGCATGTGGCGCCGAGATGCAACGGCCGCGTTCGGCAAGCCAAGGGCATGCGAACGTAGCTGTGAGGGGGGCCCTCACACCGGCCGACACGCGACGGCCATTAGAGCCGCTGAGAGGCGACCCTGTTGAGTCCTGGGATGTTGACGCATACGTGCAGATCGCTGTCCACGCCAGGACAAGGAGCCGCGCCAGGTGGCGGGCGACGGTCGCCGCGCATGGCTCTTACCTCATGAAACTCCTCGGTTGCCTTGGTGATGAACTCCTGAGCACTAGGCATCCCGTGACTTGTGCCCTCCTGGCGGAAGCACGCGCTGAAGCACGCCTCCATGTGGTGCCCGAGCGCCCCCCTCGTGACATTGGCTAAATCATAGGCCCTCCAGAAGAGAGCCCCTAGCCCAGCCTGAGGGGAGCATCGGGCGCGCCTCCCTATGTGAGGGAGGGAGGCGCCCCATCCGCGGGCACAGGACCTGAGGTCGTGCCACTGGAAGCCCTGCTCCCCTGAGGTTCCTGGCGGACCAGCTACTTCTTCTTCTTGGGGACAGCCTCAGGAGGGCAGATGGGGCCTTCGTCGTCGGGGTTCTCGACTGCCGCAGCCTGGTAGGCACGCTTGAGGGAGCACACTGCATCCTTCTCCTCGCAAGCGACCGTGATGACGTCGCGGCTCCCTGGCATCTTGAGGACATTGTAACCATGATGAGTCACTGCCATGAACTTGGCCAAGGTCGGGTAACCAAGGATGGTGTTGTATGGAAGATGGATGTCGGCGACATAGAAGTCAATGAGCTCTGTGCGGTAGTTGTCGCGCTAGCCGAAGGTGACAGGGATGCGGATCTGCCCTATCGGGGTGGTGGAGCCGTCGGTCACTCCTGAGAAGGGTTTGGTGGGCTGTAGCTGGTCATAGGGCACCTGGAGTCAGTCGAATGTTTCGATAGACAGAACATTGAGCCCCGCACCGCCATCGATGAGGGTTTTGGTGATGAGGACGTTGATGATGACGGGCGAGCAGAGCATCGGGAGGGCGCCAGCAGTTGCCGCGCACTTGAGCTGGTCGGACGAGCTGAAGGTGATGGTGCACTTGGACCACCTGAGTGGACGCGTGGCCTCGAGCTTGGGAAGGGCCGCATTCACCTTGCGGGCAAACTGCTTGAAGATGCAATGAGAGGCTGGGGCCTGGGTGCCACCCAGGATGCAGGCTACGGCACGAGGCTCCTGGAAGCCCCCGGCCCCCTCGTCATGGTGTTGGTCGTCTCCTTCTTGGCGTTGGTGGCAGCGGAGGGAGGTCAGCGTTACCCTGAGGACGATCCTCACGAGGTTGGTCCCTCCAGGGTCCCTTGCGAGGCTGGCCCTGCCAGCGTCCCTCACGAGGCTGATGGCGCCACTCCTGGCGGGGGCCGCGGTCATCCCAGCGTCCTCCACTTCGACCTCCTCCGCGACTGTAGCCTCGATAGCTACGCTCGGGGCGATGATTGAGGCGCCCGTCGCGGATGGCCCTGAGCTCCTGACAGTCATTTGTGTTGTGGGTGTGCACATTGTGGAAGACGCTGAACAGACGTCTGCCTTTGGATGACTTCGGGTGGTCGCAGCAGCGCTTCATTTCTGGTTCTGCCGCGAGCATGACCGCCCCCTTGCGCTTCACGTCCTTGGCCATGGCCTTCTTGTCCTCTGGGTCGGTCTCTGGGAGCTCGAGGAGGGAGAGGCGTCCTTCCTCAGCTCTCGCGCACTTGGTTGCCATGTTGAACATCTCCAGGGCCGTGCACAGGTCCTCATGTATGGCGAGCTCTTCCTTCATCTTGACGTCGCGGACACCATCAGTGAATGCGGAGATGATGGCCTTGTCCGACACCTTGGGGATCTTGAGACGAACGTTGTTGAAGCGCTGGATATACTTCTGCAGGGTCTCCCCTGGCTGCTGCTTGACGCGCTGCAGGTCACCCGCAACAGGCGGGCGGTAGCGAGTGCCCTGGAAGTTGGCGACGAAACGCTCGCGCATCTCGCCCTAGGAGGAGATCGATCCCAGGGGCAGGTTCAAGAGCCAACTACATGCCCCATCCTTGAGGGCCATGGGAAACCAGTTCGCCATAACCTTCTCATCGCCGTTGGCCGCCTCGATGCTCAGCTCGTAGAGCTGCAAGAACGCAGCAGGGTTGGGGGTGCCGTCGTAGCATGGAGGAAGGTCGGGCTTGAACTTCCCGGGCCACGCGATGTTGCATAGCTCTGGAGTGAAGGCGCGGCAGCCCGCCATGGTCACGGGCGCTCGTCGTGGGTGTCGAGCTTGATCTTGGGGATCGTGCGCCACCACGACAGGTGGCGCGCAGTCCTGACGTGGCGGTGCTGGGAGTGCACACGCCTCTGCTTGCGGCTGTTGGACCACCTGGCAGCTTTCTTCTTCGCGCGTGGGCGCCCTGCGCGGTGGGTCCACGCCTTGGGGCCTCGCGCCTTGGCTCGATGATGGAGTCTTGAAAGGGAGGTGGAGGAGGCGCTCCGTGGGATGCGTCACCTGCAGTAGGCGGCTGGCGAGGCAGCGGGAGAGACGGTGCAGGAGAGCCCCCAGCGGCGCTGACGAGTGAGGGAGTCCTGGACTTAGGGGTCCTCGGACGTCCGGCCTGTTATTGTAGCGACCCGACCTCAGATGGTCAAGTCTCTGTGTTTCACTGTCATCCCTGGATTGGTAATGCTGACACACACAGTACTCGAAGGATTTATAACAGAGTAGCAATCACACACTTATTACATCGAATGTCTCAAAAGAGAACATACTACAATAATATGGCTTAAGGCCATCTAATGCGATAACAGCGGAAGGCTTGGAAGATAAAATGAGTCCATCAACTCCAACGGCATAGCTGAGCTGCATGGCAACGACCTATCGAACCTTACTCCTCGTCTGAAAAGTCTGCAACATAATACGTTGCAGCCCGGAAACGGGTCAGCACATGGAATATGCTGGCAATATAACACAGTAGAGCAAGAATAATACTATCACTACATGCAATATTTGGCTGGTGGAAAGCTCTATGGTTATAGTTTTTGCAAAAAGCCATTTTTTCCCACACAAAGGAATATACTTTATTTTAACTATCATGGTGGTTGAAACATCATTGAGAAGGTATAACCCCAACTCAATCCCAATTAAGGTAATTAACATCCCAGCAATATTAATCGAGAGTGATGAGATACATGCGAATACTCAAGTACTAGATACTCAGAATTGTCCATAACCGGGGACACGGCTAACCATGCTTAGATTGTACACTCTGCAGAGGTTTGCGTAGTTTTCCCCACAAGACCCAATCGCCTCCGTTGATTTCTCGCACTACATGGTGTTTGAGAACCGGATGACCGAGACACAGTCTTTAAGAAACATTAACTCTCTACTCCGGGTAGACCATACCAAACCTACAAAACCCACTACCTGCTGATCTACCTCTTCAAGAGCTTCACGTAACTTACTCAACTATGCTAGAGCCCATAATAGCTTGTGGCTGCACATGGAAGTTTCTAGCATGAATAAACTTAGTTCCCTTTGAGCCTGGGTGGCGGTCCATAGGAAGATCACACGGGTACCCCGGGATTTCCAAAGATTAAACAGACAAAACTGGGTTCCCCAGGTGCCTCAATCCACCCAGATGTGTACTAAAGTTGCCACCTTAAGTTAAACAATTAATAACAATCTCACATCTATCATGGAATACACTCAAACCCAAACCACGTCTACGAGCATAACATAGCAATATAAGCGACACGTAGAAGTAACTCCCAAGGGTTTGATAGTAACAGGGCAATAGGTTCTACCTCAACTACTACTTCCCAACCCACAAGTTAATGACATCCTAATCAATGCAATGTTTGAGGATTGGAACTAATGCATAAAAACTGGGTATGAAAAGAGTATGATCAAAGTGTTACTTGCCTTGCTGACGATCCGTGAATCCTAGAGACTCGTAGTAACACGCTTCGCACTCCGGGAATTCTATCGCAAGCAAACAATAACGTACATAAGCAACATGCAAAGATGCAAAAGAAAAACTTCAACTGAAGGAGGCTAACCAGAAAGTTCAACTTAAGAACTCCGGTTCGCAAAAAGAATCAAACCAAACCGAACAACGAAACTCAAACGGCGAAAGAAATAAGATCCGTTTACTAATCTGAACTAGGGTCAAATTTTACAGAGGCAAAAACTTGTTTGAGTTGGTTATTCGGAAAGAGGGTTTCGAGATGAAACTCCAGGCGCTTGAATCGCCTTATTCCGATAAACGAGCGAAAAGTTATACTAGTTCGAACATCGGATCAGAAATCGCGATCAGGAAAAACGTGGAATAAATCTGATAAAAAGAAAAACGACTAACAGTTTAACGAACGAACGTTCATTAAATGAACCTAAACGAAGAACGCGTTCGTTAAAACGAACAAACGAGCGAACGCTTGCTAAATAAATAAACCGGAGGAAAAAAACCGAAGTGGTTTTTCTAAAAAAACTGGCGACTCGGGCGGTACCTCCGCTGGGCGGGCGGCTCCATGGGCTAGCGAGGGGCGGGGGCTCGGCGTCGGGGGTGGGGTGGTGCGACGGCAGCGGCAGCGATCGCAGCGGCAGCGGCGAGGCGCTGGGCGGCTCGGCTCGGGCGGCGTGGCTCTGACGGCGGGGTGGCGTGGTGGTGGTGGGGGCTCGGTGGCGGAGAATTAGGGGGGGCTTGGCTTGGGCGAGGGCGCCGGGAGGAGTCCGAGCGGACTCTCCTTCAGCGTCTGTGTTAAGCACGGCGGGCCTTGAGGGAGGGAGGCAGTCTGGGCGGCGGTCGGCTTCTGCTGGCCGGGCCTTTGGCCTAGTCAGCACGGGAATTTTTTTAAATAGTTCATTGATGAAAAATTCCTATAAAATAAAATAAAATCTAAAAATACCAAAATAAATTTTCACCGTCTAAATGGAATATTTAGAACAAGATGAACATTTTCTTGGCCCCTAAAATGCAATTTTTAAACGTGCAATTTTTTCTAGGGAAAATAAAATTCCAAATAATATCAAATAAAATCCAAATAATGATTTTAACATTTTCCCTCCAATATTTCAATTATTTTGGAGAAGTCATATTATCTCCCCTCATTTATTTTTAATATGAAATATTTTTCGGAGAGAAGAATAACTGAAATCAAAAATCCTCGTTCTAAGTATTTGATAAAAATCAAATATGAAAACTGGAAAATCCCCAACTCTCTCCGAGGGTCCTTGAGTTGCTTAGGATTTCGAGGATTGCGGAACGAAGATGCAATAAAATATGATATGCATAGATGACCTATGTATAACATTCCAAATTGAAAATTTGGGATGTTACAAACCTACCCCCCTTAAGATGAATCTCGTCCTCGAGATTTGGGTTGGCTAGAAAATTGGTGCGGATGGTCCTTGCGAATATCATCTTCTCGTTCCCAGGTGGCTTCTTCCTCGGTATGGTGGCTCCACTGAACTTTGCAAAACTTGATAACCTTGCTGCGAGTGACTCGGCTGTCAAAGTCAAGAATCTTTCTTGGCTTCTCCTCATAGGTCGATTACTATCCAACTGAATCGCCTGTGGGCATCAGATTCTTAACGGTATATCGGCCATCTCAGCATGACACTTCTTCAACTGTGATACGTGCAACACATCGTGGATCTACTGCTATACCTTCTCCTGATATAACATGCCCAAGAAATCCAACTTCCTTCAACCAAAACTCGCACTTGTTGAATTTGGCGTATAACTGGTGTTCCCTGAGTTTCTCGAGAACCAAACACAAATGCTCCTTGTGCTCCTCTTCGTTCTTCGAGTATACCATAATATCATCAATAAACACCACAACAAACTTGTCCAAATACTCCATGAACACCTTGTTCATCATGCTCATGAAATAGGCCGGGGCGTTAGTCAGTCCAAACGACATGACCGTATACTCATATAATCCGTACCGCGTGGTGAATGCTGTCTTTGGTATATCCGTCTCTCGAATATTCAACTGATGGTATCCTGATCGTAGATCGATCTTCGAAAACACCTTAGCTCCTTGCAATTGATCAAACAGATCGTTAATCATCGGTAAGGGATACTTGTTCTTTATCGTTGCTTCATTCAAGGCTCGGTAATCAACGACCATCCTCAAGGATTTATCCTTCTTCTCGACCAAAAGTACTGGTGCTCCCCAAGGTGATGAACTTCTTCGAATGTAACCTTTCTCCAATAACTCCTTGATCTGCTTCTTAATTTCCTCCAGATCATTTGCGGGCATCCGATAGGGTCTCTTGGATATTGGCCCTGTACCTGGCAATAGCTCTATCAGGAACTCGATGTCTCGATCTGGTGGCATGCCTGGTAACTCCTCTGGGAAAACATCCAGAAAATCTTTTACTACAGGCACTTCCTCCTGTACAACTCCCGTGAGGGCATTCACTTGGCTCCTATTCGGCACATGCCTAGATACATACTTAATCCTTTTTCCCTCTGGGTTGGTAAGGTAAATTGACTTGCTAGCACAGTTAATACTTCCTCCATACTTTGGCATCCAGTCCATACCTAATATCACATCCAATCCTTGCGACTCCAAGATGATTAGGTCAGACAGAAAAACATGCGTCCCAATGGTTAGTGGTATCTGGGTGCACCATCTGCTAGCCATGTACTCTACTGCAGGCGAGCTCACTAAAAGAGGGGTCCTAAGGGTTTGGGTTGGTAACTTAAACTTATCCACAAATCCCCTTGATATGTATGAATGCGATGCACTAGTATTGAAAAGAACAAGAGTGGTAGATGACTTAACCAAAAACTTACCTATTACCGCGTCTGGCTGCTCTTCAACTTCCTCCACGTTAACGTGGTTCACTTGTCCTTTGTTGAATGGATTTGGCTTCTTCCCAGCGCTCCCATTTCCGTTTCCATTCCTCCCTTCAGGGCAGTCATTGGCATAGTGCCCTGTCTTCCCGCACTTAAAGCAAGTGACTTGACTTAGGTCTCTTTTGGCGGGTGTAGATGGGTTAGAGCGGTTCTGATTGTTATTGACTCCGTTCCCATTCCCATTCTTCACACAATTTTGGTTATGTGATCCTCCTCCAGTATGGTTATGACCTCCATGGTTATGAACAAGTCCTCCCAAGTTCAGGGTTAAGCTAGGCTTCTGGTGAGCTCCTGAGTTGTACTTCCCTTGTCCATAGTTCCTCTTACGGCTCTCAATTTGCTGCTACTTTCCTTCAATCATAAGGGCCTTGTCTACCAACTCCTGGTAGTTGTTGAAAGTTGCCACCATCAACTGCATACTCATCTCATCATTCAGCCCTTCCATAAACTTCTCCTGCTTCGCGGCATCTGTGGCCACATCATCAGGGGCATAGCGTGATAACTTGCTAAACTCATCCACGTACTGGGCCACAGTACGGTTCCCCTGGTGTAAGTTGTAACTCACGCTTCTTCATCTGCATGGCTCCAGTTGAGACATGGGACGTGCGAAAGGCTTGTTGAAACTGGTCCCAAGTGACTTTGGCTATAGGAAAAGTAGCCGTGTAATTCTCCCACCATGCGGTTGCTGGTCCATCCAATTGATGTGCGGCAAAGCGCACCTTCTCAGCATCCGTGCATCCTATGGTGGTTAAGTCCCTTCCAATACGGCGTAGCCAATCATCAGCAACTATTGGCTCGGTGCTACTGGAAAACACCGGCGGTTGTAACCTCAGGAAACGGGCTAAATTGTCCATTGGCGGCGGGTTGTTATTGTTGTTGTTGTTGCCCTGGTTCTGAACTAGCAATTGCATCAAGGCATTTTGCTGTTGGATCGACTGGGTGAGCTCCGGTGGGAAAACAAAACCGATGTCACGTCTCGGAGGCATCTGAGGGTTTAGATGGAAGAGATTAGAATAGAAAAAGGTCTAGTGAGAAAACACTACCCATATGCATATGAGGCAAACACAATCATTTCACTCAATCAATCAAGCAAGGGCATACAAACGATCTAGGACTATCGCAAAAGTGCTCAACTACTACTAGTTACATGGGGGAATACTACTAATATATGGTGGTCATCTAGAAATTTTGATCGGTGGAAGACTCCATGATGTCAGCTCCAGCTTCATCTTCATAGTCATCATCACTTGGATCGGAATCGGTGTCATCGATGATGATGTAGTTATCCGGGCAAGTGGGATCTTCTTCCTCTTCTTCCGGTGCGGGTCCTCCCATGAATATTCCGATCTTCTTGACTAGATCGTCGTTCTTGTCCAGTAGTATCTTGATTTCCTCCTCATATCCATCGCGTGTAAACTTGAGTTCTTCATCAAGCTCAATGATTCTGGTCTTCGCCTTCTTCAACTCCATCATGTCTGCGCACATCAGGTTCTCCTGACGTCAAATGTGCTGGTTTAGCTCCTGGATGAAAGCTGCAATGGATCTATCCTTCTTGGTGCTGATTACTTCCCATTGCACGTCTCAGCGCCCACATATTTGGTAGATGGTGTCTTTAAGCTCCCTGTTGTAGACTTGTCCAATACGTCCCATGGTAATGTGAGCTGCCATACTCTTGCCAAGACTCTAGGTGGGTGCTTCGAAAGAAAACTCTATGGGCTTAGAAGTTGGTGAGAACGTCCTTCCTGGAACTTGTACTTGAATCATCCAGCGCTCCTCTTCTGGTAAAGTGGCGTTGTACGTCCCGGTGAAGCTTGGTATTCCAATGTTCAAGTACCTAGTGACTTCCTTCAAGTGGCGTCCAAAAGGTGTGTCTTCATCCGGTTGTGCAAACTTGTTCTTCATCTCCGTCATCCTAAAGAGTGCAAAAATGGTGAGGAGTCAGAATTGAGTAGAGAAGAGTGACCTATGGTTTATCTTAGTGGTCGTGTCCTACACTCAGCGTGTGCTCTGATACCATCTTGTAGCGACCTGACCTCAGATGGTCAAGTCTCTGTGTTTCAGTGTCATCTCTGGATCGGTAATCTTGACACACAAGACTCGAAGGATTTATAAGAGAGTAGCAATCACACACTTATTACATTGAATGTCTCAAAAGAGAACTTATTACAATAATATGGCTTAAGGCCATCTAATGTGATAACAGCGGAAGGCTTGGAAGATAAAGTGAGTCCATCAACTCCAACGGCATAGCTGAGCTGCACGGCAACGACCTATCGAATCTTACTCCTCGTCTGAAAAGTCTGCAACATAATACGTTGCAGCCCGAAAATGGGTCAGCACATGGAATGTGCTGGCAATATAACACAGTAGAGCAAGAATAATACTATCACTACATGCAAATTTGGCTGGTGGAAAGCTCTATGGTTATAGTTTTTGCGAAAAGCCAATTTTTTCCTACAACAAAGGAATATACTTTATTTCAACTATCATGGTGGTTGAAACATCATTGAGAAGGTATAACCCCAACTCAATCCCAATTAAGGTAATTAACATCCCAGCAATATTAATCGAGAGTGATGAGATACATGCGAATACTCAAGTACTAGATACTCGAAATTGTCCATAACCGGGACACGGCTAACCATGATTAGATTGTACACTCTGCAGAGGTTTATGCACTTTTCCCCACAAGACTCGATCGCCTCCGTTGATTTCTGACTACATGGTGTTTGAGAACCGGATGACCGAGACACGTCTTCGTAAACATTAACTCTCTACTCCGGTAGACCATACCAAACCTACAAAACCCACTACCGCTGATCTACCTCTTCAAGAGCTTCACGTAACTTACTCAACTATGCTAGAGCCCATAATAGCTTGTGGCTGCACACGGAAGTTTCTAGCATGAATAAACTCAGTTCCCTTTGAGCACAGGTGGCGGTCCATAGGAAGATCACACAGGTACCCCGGATTTCAAAGATAAACAGACAACACTGGGTTCCCCAGGTACCTCAATCCACCCAGATGTGTATTAAAGTTGCCACCTTAAGTTAAACCATTAATTAACAATCTCACATCTGTCATGGAATACACTCAAACCCAAACCACGTCTACGAGCATAGCATAACAATATAAGCAACACGTAGAAGTAACTCCGAAGGGTTTGATAGTAACAGGGCAATAGGTTCTACCTCAACTACTACGTCCCAACCCACAAGTTAATGACATCCTAATCAATGCAATGTTTGAGGATTGGAACTAATGCATAAAAACTGGGTATGAAAAGAGTATGATCAAAGTGTTACTTGCCTTGCTGACGATCCGTGAATCCTAGAGACTCGTAGTAACACGCTTCGCACTCCGGGAATTCTATCGCAAGCAAACAATAACATACATAAGCAACAGGCAAATATGCACAAGAAAAACTTCAACTGAAGGAGGCTGACCTGAAAGTTCAACTTAAGAACTCCGGTTCGCAAAAAGAATCAAACCAAACCGAGCAACGAAACTCAAACGGCGAAAGAAATAAGATCCGTTTACTAATCTGAACTAGTGTCAAATTTTACAGAGGCAAAAACTTGTTTGACTTGGTTATTCGGAAAGAGGGTTTTGAGATGAAACTCCAGGCGCTTGAATCGCCTGATTCCGATAAACGAACGAAAAGTTATACTAGTTCAAACATCGGATCAGAAATCACGATCAGGAAAATCACGGAATAAATCCGATAAAAAGAATAACGACGAACAGTTTAACGAACGAAAGTTCGTTAACTGAATCTAAACGAAGAACGCGTTCGTTAAAACGAACGAACGAGCGAACGCTCGTTAAATAAATAAACCGGAGAAAAAAACCGAAGTGGTTTTTCTAAAAAAAACGGCGACTCGGGCGGTACCTCCGGCGAGGCGGGGCGGCTCCGGCGGGGCTAGCGAGGGGCTCCGGCAACAGGGTGGGGTGGTGCGATGGTGGCGGGCGGGCGATCGCAGCGGCAATGGCGAGGCGCGGGCGTGGTGGGGCGGCGCGGCGGCGGCGGGCGGCGGGCGGCTTGGCAGGCTAGGCGGGGGCTGTGGTGGGTGGGGCTCGGGCGGCGAAGATTTAAAGGGGGGCTTGGCTTGGGCGTGGGGCGCTGGGAGGAGTCCGAGCGGACTATCTCGGCGTCCGTGCCAAGCACGGCGGCGGCCATGAGGGGAGGCGGTCTGTGAGGCGGCGAAGCGGCACCTGCTCGGCTAGGCCTTAGGCCCGGTCGGAGCGGGAATTTTTTTTGAAATACTTCCGCTGACCGAAAAATTCCTATAAAATAAAATAAAAATACCAAAATACCAAAATAAATTTCCACCGTCTAAATGGAATATTTAGAACGAGATGAACATTTTCTTGGCCCCTAAAATGCAATTTTTAAAAGCGTGCAAATTTTTCTAGGGCAAATAAAATTCCAAATAAAATCAAATAAAATCCAAATAATGATTTTAACATTTTCCTCAATATTTCAATTATTTTGGAGAAGTCATATTATCTCCCCTCATTTATTTTTAATATGAAATATTTTCCGGAGAGAAGAATAATTGAAATAAAAAATCCTCGTTCTTAGTATTTGATAAAAATCAAATATGAAAACTGGAAAATCCCCAACTCTCTCAGAGGGTCCTTGAGTTGCTTAGGATTTCGAGGATTGCGGAACAAAGGTGCAATAAAATATGATATGCATATCTGACCTATGTATAACATGCCAAATTGAAAATTTGGGATGTTACAGTTATTCATTGGGCCGGACTGATGGGATGTGAAGATAAGAAGGCCGAAGACTATACCCGTGTACAGATTGGACTTTCCTTGGCGTGGAAGGCAAGCTAGGCGACCAGCTGTGAAGATTCCTTCTTATGGAACCGACTCCATGTAACCCTAGATCTCTCCGGTGTCTATATAAACCAGAGAGCATAGTCCGGATAGGAGACATTCATTACCATATACACATAGGCTAGGCTCCTAGGGTTTAGCCATTACGATCTCATGGTAGATCAACTCTTGTAACACTCATATTCATCAAGATGAATCAAGCAGGAAGTAGGGTATTACCTCCATAGAGAGGGCCCGAACCTGGGTAAACATCGTGTCCCCCGTCTCCTGTTACCATCGACCCTAGACGCACAGTTCGGGACCCCCTACCAGAGATCCGCCGGTTTTGACACTGTAATTGGTGCTTTCATTGAGAGTTCCACTTTGCCGTCGACAAAAGGTTTGATGGCCCCTTCAATCGTCGATGATGACGTTGTCTAGGGAGAAACCTTTCTCCCCGGATAGATCTTCGTGTTCGGCAGCTTCATACTGCGGGCCAACTCGCTTGGCCATCTGGAGCAGATCGACAGCTATGCCCCTGGCCATCAGGTCATATTCGGAAGCTTGAACTACGTTGCGGACATCCGTGGAGGCTTGATCTTCGACGGATTCGAGACCGCGGCAATCGCTCCCCGCCGCCCCAATGGACATGGCTTAAACCTGTCATCGGGCCGCATCTAGGAGATAGCTCATGTAGCAACTCTGGCCTTAGATCCAGAGCAGATCAATTCATCCCAGGATGGGAAGCTCAACCCCATCACAGGGGCTACCAATTCCGCGGCGTTGGAGCCGATACTGATTCTATCACAGATGATATCCGTGATCAGCGAACCGGACTCATCCCCGGCAAGTTTCAACCCCGCCAAATCATAGATGCGAACTCGATCGGTTATCGATCTTCAAGTTCAGCGCAGTAGACATCTTCCAACACTCGCCCATGGGCGATGTACTAAACTCACTAAAAAACCTATCTCTGGCAGGCGACTCGCCACCAAACTATGTTTGGTTCGAACTTACGGCTGATGATGGAGAATTTTGCTTCCCACCTGCCACCCACTGCGTAGCCACTGTCGAAGACCCAACCAACACGCTTGACCTTGTCCCTGAAGACATCGACGGTATGGACGACGATGAGGGGCAAGGCCAGAACTCACTACCCACTAGACGCGGGATGGACACTTCATGGTACGACGTGTGTATGATAGACACACCCAACGACACTTTCGACGATGACAAGGAGGACCCAGTTGAGGATAAACCTCCTGGTACACAGTCCGAACACCAGCGCGCCCTGCGCCGCTCCAAGTCACGACACTCAAGATAAAATAATACTAGCACCGGAGAAGACAACACTCCGGACGATGAAGACCCTATTGAGGCAGGATCCGAACAGGAGGAACAGGAAGGCGAGCAAGACAGTCCTAATGAACAGGCAACATACGGAGACTCAGAGGATAGCAATTATCTCCCACTCTCCGAGGAAGAGGAGATCCTCGACAACGAGGATTTTATCGTGCCTAAGGAACCTCTCGAGCAGAAGCGCTTTAAACGCCAGCTCATAGCCACTGCAAGGAGCCTAAGAAAGAAGCAGGTGCAGCTTCAAGCAAGCCAAGATTTGCTCAATGATAGAAGGACTGAGGTCTTGGCCGCTGAAAAATATGACCCTATCGGCCCAGACAAGAGCCACCCCAAAAGTAGGTGGCCCCCTCAATACGATGGCAGGGCGTTAAAACCCACACCACCATCGAATACGACTGTAGGTCGACCATAGTTCGGTCCGTATAAAGCAGCAGCCCAAGCAGAGCACCATACCAACCCATCCGGCCGTCAAAACAAGAACAAAACAGCTTGGGGGAACACTCGCGACATCCAACAGGACCTGGAGGGTAGAACAGGACACACGAAGTCAATACACGGATTGCAAGGACATGCCCCGACCGGTGATGATGGTCACCTATTCGGACACAAAAGAGCTGACCACGCTCAGTCCGAACTCCGTAAACAGATTCCGCCGGAGGTGCTTCATAGTGTGGCTCAACATAGAGGAGCCGCACACCCTCTCTGCTTCAGTGACAAGGTAATGGAGCATGAATTTCCAGACGGGTATAAACCCATTAACATCAAATCATATGATGGAACAACAGATCCCGCAGTATGGATTGAGGATTACCTCCTCCATATCCACATGGCTCGCGGAAGGTACTGGCTAAATACATACCTCTCAAGCTTAAAGGGCCAGCTCGGTACTGGCTAAACAGTTTGCCAAAAAATTCTATTGGTAGCTGGGAAGACTTGGAAGACGCCTTTCGAGACAACTTCCAAGGAACATATGTTCAGCCATTAGACGCCGATGACTTTAGTCGTATTGTCCAGAAGCCCGGCGAGTCAGCCAGGGAGCTCTGGACTAGGTTCTTAGTCAAAAAGAACCAAATTGTCGACTGTCCGGACGCAGAAGCCCTCGCATCCTTCAAACACGGCGACCGACATGAATGGCTAGCACGTCACCTCGGCCAGGAAGGACCCAAATCCATGACAGCCCTTACCGCTCTGATGCCTCGCTTTTGTGCGGGAGAAGAAAACTGGCTCGCTCGTAAAAGCAACAACGCCAGCGACCCGGGCACTTCCGAAATTCAAAACGGCAACGGTAAGCCACGACGGACCAAACACAACAGTCGCAACAATACTGAAAGATTACGCGACACAGCGGTCAATGCCGGATTTCACAATCCGAAAACCGGTCAACGGAAGAAGCCACTAAAGGCAAACCAGGATGGATCATCCACCCTTGACAGAATATTGGATCGACCTTGTTAGGTTCACGGTCATCCTGATAAGCCAGCTAACCATACCAACAGAAACGGTTGGGTCCTCAAGCAGGCAGGCAAGCTCAACGCCGATAGCAAGGGGAGGAGGCCACCAGGCGACAAAGACGATGGAGCGGCTCGCCAGCCGAACATCAGGGGCCAGAAGCAGTTTCCTTCCGAAGTTCGACCACTCCCAGAACGGAAATAGCAGTTCGGCTTCTGCCACCCACCTGCCATACCGACGAGAGTTACACCACGCGTACATCACTACGCACTCAAGATACCATGGGCATCGGTGGAAGCACAATATGGACAACCCTACAAGAATCACCGTAACGTTTTTATACGTTTTTCTTATTTATATGTATCATTTCTTAAGAACAGGTGACCAACACGACATCATATACAACGGACTCTATCGGAGTTCGGATCCGTACACTCACCTAAGGGGCTACTTCTGTAAAGGATTCCCCTCCCCGAGGACGGGCGACGCAGACGTGCGACAGGAGGTCCCAAATAACTTCTTGACCGCACTCTTTATTCCGAGCCTGTCGGATTTCGGGTTCCGGCAGACCCTTGAGGTTCGAACACTGAGGTGCGTGCAAAGATCTCGCCCTCTACCTACCTCCACCCCGCCGCCTCACTAGGATCTAAAAACTACGAAAGGAACAACACAAGAGACGCAAGGTTTATACTAGTTCGGGCCACCATTGTGGTGTAATACCCTACTCTAGTTTGTTGCGTGGTGGATTGCCTCTTGGGCTGATGGTGATGAACAATACAAGGAAGAACAGCCTCGCGAGGGTCTGTTCTTGGCCGGGGCGATGAACTGCTTGGAGGAGTTCAGTCGCTCTCTCTCTCTCTCTCTAGATTGCCAGACCTCTAGCTCTGTTCTCGGATCCGGAATCTCTCTACCCTGTGGGAGGCTAGTCCTATTTATAGGCAGAGGCCCTGGGACTCTTCTCAAATATTGAGCGGGAAGGGCGCCAACAATTGGCCATTTTGAAGGGGAACATCTGGTACACTTATCCTGACTAAAGTTGGTCCTCGCCTATCAAAGGCTCTGGTGGTGACGCCTGCTTGGGCTCAACAATGACTTCCTTCCTGTCGTTGGGCTGGTCTTGGTCTTGTTGCACCGAAATGGATGCCTTTGCTTGATGCTCTCGCCTGCGCTTGCTCCCTTTGCACCAAAGAGGAAAGGAGGACACTGCTGGGCTGGCGCCTCACTTTGGCGCCTTGGTCGTCATGGCTTGTGTCATGGGAACCTCGTGAGGTACCCCACCTTGATCTCTCCTCCTCCTCGCGAGCCAGCCTGATGAGGCCGTGCCTGAGGAAGCTCCCTGTCGTCCGCCCCGCGAGGCTTGGCCCCTCGCGAGGGTCTTGAGCTTGTGTTGATGAAGATGGGCCATGCTGGGCCCCCTTGAGCCACGCCCAGGGCCGCAGCGTGCAAGTCCTGGGACCCCCGTTCCCAGAACGCCGACATTAGCCCCCGGGCCCAAGGCGCGCCCGGACTTGGCCGAGCAGAGAAGCGGAAGGGCAAGTGCGAAGCCCCGCGGGCCCTAACAGCCTGCGGCCTTGGGTGCCGCGTGGCGGTTGATTGGACATGGGCGACACTGTTCCCCCACGCCTCCTTATTTTGTGCCATGCTAGGCGGACACTTAGTCGCACACAGCCGCTCCCCTTTTCGCTGCTCGACCGTCCCCTGCTCTTCCTCCTCTCGAACTCCAGCTTATGCTCCCAATCCAATATCGAACCTTCCCCCCCCCCCTTCCGTTGCCATGGCTCCGACGAAGAAGGGAAGAGGGAAGAAGCCCAAGCCTCCGCCTTGCTCGCGCCGTCGTCGGCGGCCCCCGCCGTCGATCGGTCGATCATACTCAATCGAGAGAGCTGGGCAAGGTCAGCTCGGCTTTGGCCACCATATTCAACGAATCTTGGCGACGACGGCGCCTGGCCTGCCCCACTTCTCCATCGATGTGATAATCACTGAGGTCCGGTATTTCGCCGATGCCCTGTGGGCGGGGCTGGTTCCCCCCTTTTCTGATTTCTTCAATGTTGTGCTTTCCCACTATCAGATC
The DNA here is from genome assembly GCA_021605205.1 of Aegilops longissima. Lineage (NCBI taxonomy): Eukaryota > Viridiplantae > Streptophyta > Magnoliopsida > Poales > Poaceae > Aegilops > Aegilops longissima. The sequence goes on from JAHIAM010007289.1 coordinate 88,096, forward strand.
CATATGAGGCATCTGGGTCCAGAATCCATCACTCTTCTTTTTGTTTACGAGGCAATGATGGGCATCCTTCCCTCGGTTGCCTTGCTGCGCCACTTCTTCTCTCTGCGCCTTGTTGACCCCACCCAATGTTCGGGGTGTGTGAGCTTCATTGCTGCACCAAACAGCGCTTCAGGATCGACTTCAGCCTTCCTCCGCCCGCGCTGGGTTCCATGGCGGTGGCTGTCACGTGGACGTGGGGTGCCCAGCCCCGCCGTCGGGCCATCTTCGCCGCCGTCCCCAATTCAGGTTGGGGCCAGGAGACGCCACGAGTTCTCGGCTCGCTTCGTCTGGGCGCCGCTTATTCTTGAGGGCGCCGGCGTGAAGGCGCCCAAGGTGGTGAAGGAGTTCCTGCTATGCCGTGTTGCCCTCTCCAACGCCACTCTCGCCGGATGTGGGCCTTGCGGGCGTGAAGATCGATGAGGCTCCAGAAGAGGACACGACGCCTGAGCCGAGGAAGGTGCTCTTGGTCTTGACGGGGACCCTGATAAGGGGGCCTTGCTGTACCTCTCCGCCAACAGGCGACTTGGTAATCAGATGCCTGTCTTCGACGAATGGGGGCTGTGCCCCGCTGGCCTCTGGGGGCCTCGCGAGAACCCAGTGCTGGTGGCCGCCCTTTCAGTCGGCCACAGCGGCTCTTCCTCAAGTGGCGGAGGAGGGAGGCATGGGCTGCCGGAGGCCGAGGGGGCCTCTGCCGGGGCGACGGCGCCAGGCGGCGCTCTTGAGGGAGCAGCTCCTAAGGCCCATGCTGTCGCGGCTGGTGGTGGCGAGCAGCTGCCCGCAAGATGCTCATGGGCCGAGGCCCCTGGGCCCCAAGCCATTTTCTTGGTGAGGTGACCCGGCGTGCATCGTAGACGCTTCGATGCGGGTCGCTTGACGCTCCTTCCTCGTCAGAGGCTGACCCCTGGCTGAACTCTTGGGTCGCTTGCGTGGACTTTGAGGCTCTCCTAAGAGAAGGGAGGCCTTGGGTGACGATTACCCTTGTCGCTTGCTGAAGTGTAGGAAGTACTTCGCCACCGGCGAGTAAGCCTTCCCTTTTCTAGCTCTTGATCCTTCATTTTTTATCGATCCTTGCTCATGGCCCTTCCCGCCGAGCTCGCGGAGATGGCTGAGGAGCCATCCCCCTTGGCTCCGCCCTCTCCACCGTCTTCAAGCACTCTGAGCAGCAGAGCCCTCGTGGTGAGGCCGGTCGGAGAGACGAACAATCCTGAGGCGCATCGCGGCCCCACGCGCCACGCGACCCTCCTTTGCGAGCCTTCTCGTGGCATAGCCAGCCTGTCGTGGGCTTCTCGTGCCGTCGTCGACCGTGATTGGCTGAGGTATTCCCGCGCTTTTTAGGGATGGGCTGGCTCGTGCCGGGCTTCGGGCGAGGCGTGTTCGGCCGTGGCGATGGCGCCAGCCCAAAGCCTCGCCCGGAGGGGGGAGTGCTGATTCGTGGCCCCTGCGCCGCTTGAGGCGGATGATGGTGTGGAAGACGTACTCGAGCGCGCCCGGGAGCGTCGTGCTCTTCGCCAAGGGTTTCTTCAGAGGGCGGCTGACGCGGTGAGCCTGCTTGGTGAAGAGCTCGCTGATGAAGACGCACGCCTTGAGGCCGAGGGCCTGCGTCTGGCTGCGGAGAGGCGCGAGCTGAAGGCTGCTGTCGCCCTTGCGCGCCATCAGCATGATCATGACAATGGGGAGGCCAAGGCGTCGCTGGCGGCCTCTCGGGAGGTCCGTTCTTGGGCCGTCGAGGAGGCTCGGGAAGCTGACCGGCGGCGAGAGGCGGCGGAGGAGCGGGCGCGGGAACTCCTGGCCCGATGCCACTCACTGGAGGAACAGGTGGAGCTGCACGAGACGGCCCTTGCATCGATGAAGGTGGCCTCAGGCGACCCAGCAGTGCTCCAGAAGTGTGAGGAGGCGCCGACGCTGGAAGCCGCCGAACACGCACGCGAGTATGAACGCCTGGAAACAAGGGAGCGCTTGGTGACGCGGGCGGAGGATGATGTCGCTGCGCGGGAAGCCTGTGTCCTGGAGGAGGTCGGACGTCGGGTGGCGACGGCGCGCTTAAACCTTGAGCGCGAGTTCGAGGAGAGGCTGGGGTTGATCCGGCCGAGGTGAAGGTAGGACCGCTGCCTTTGAGGGCCAAGCAGAGGAAGTGGCGCGGCGGGCCGATGCTTCTCGGGCCGCCCTTGAGGTGGCGCAGAGGAGCTAACTACCTCCGCCGAGGTGCTTCTTCTTCGCCAACGGTGGACGAGGCTGAGGCCGCCGCGCGCTGTATCGCGGATTTAGATGCGCCAACGGCGGATCTCGGAGCATGAGCACGCCCCATGCTCACCACGCTCGAGAGAGCCAACACAGCCTTTAGGTAACATCTGCGAGGCGATGTTGGCAGCCGCACGCAGTTAACTACGCCGCAACCTTCGCTTCTTCACCGACGTGGTGACGCAGTTGGAGGCTTGGTCGGTCGAGCCGGCAGGTTGGTGGAGAGAGGAGCCGCGCCCTACGGGCGCGCGCTTTTCTCGTCTTCAGCCATCTCCGGAATATGGACCCCCACTTCGACTTCGATGCCGCCATCGCCCCGGTACCCAAGGCCGTCCGGGACGACCGGACGCACTGGGTGGAGGACAACATGGACGCTCTCGTCAGGGCCTTCGCTTTAGATAACGATGGCGTGATCGTGGTTGCTGATGAAGGCGGCGTGGTGAACGGCCCCGACGCCGCTGGTGGCAACGCAGAGAGCGATGGCGAGGCCAGCGACGCCAGCAACAGTTCAGGAGGTGCCCCTGAGGATGCATTGGGGGATTTATCTGACCGACAAGATCGTTCTGTTTCCTTACCCTGTGAATAGAGCTCAGGTTTTGCCTCGACGGTTGTGAGAGCATTTTGGGAGGGGGAGCCCCTCATGTAAAACTTGTGTTTTGTGTATTAGTAGATGCTATATCACACGTACGCTTGCGCCAAGTGGCTGGCTAGTTTACCTTTGTCCCGTGCGGGCCCTGAGATAGCCCGCGGAGGGTTGTGACGTCTCAAGTGTCTCCTGATCGAACCCGTAGGATCTGCAGTAAAAACTTCCTGAGAGGATGCGGCGGCAGCAGTCTGGGCTGCACGTAAGCTAGGCCCAACCCAGCTCACGAGGGGCTCACGAGGGGAGGCAGCTGAGGCAAAGCGGTAACCGGAACGCGAGAGATTGCTCGAACGAGACTAAGCACCCCCTTCCTCAAACACACGCAAATCTCAAATTGAATCCAACTTAAATCCAGCTGAGGGAAAGTGACAACCAAAGGAAAAGCAATGAAAGCAGAAAAAGGCGGCATTCCCGCACCTAGTCTAGTCTTGGACGCCTTCTCACCAGTCTTGAGCTAAGTGCTGCCATTGGGCGTGGAGGGAGCCCTGGGCCGAGGCCGGCACCACGAGACTCCGGGGCGTGTACAGCCCCACTCATTATTACGTGAGAGTGTCATGGGCGGCGAAGCTTCACAGCCTTGGGCCTTCTTCACAGGTACCGGCCTTGCTTCATATCGCCAGACGAGGGCCCCGCCTTGCGCCGCACTCTAGTGCCATCAACGCCGACCGGAAACCAGGATGCCGCCGATGGGGTCGAGCGGTCGCCAGCGGTTCCCCCGACGACCACGGGTCCTCTGCCAGGGGCAGGCCCTGAGGCACCTCCCCAGCAGAGGGCCTACCTCCTGAGAACGCCTTGCTCCGAACACCGCGGTGGTTATGCTGGATCTCGGCCCCTCTCCTGCAGCCTCAAGCCTCCCCCGAGGGGTAGGAGATCTGCGGAGCGGGGGCCTTCGCTGTGGCGACTGCACTCCTGCGATCCATGATTAGCGATGCCTGCTCTCGAGGAATTAGCGGTACCCGAGCAATCGTAGCTCCCGCATGGCCGGTGGGGCCTTCACGGGGCCCCTGGAAGAGCTCAGCTTCTGTCGCCTCGTCCCCCCAGCTTGGGCTGAGGAGCGAGCCTAGTTCGCCCTCATGCTGGTGCCCTCGATCCATCATGTGGGGCACATATTCTTCTCGGGGCCGCCACCCTCAAGGTCAGCGCCATGGTGCTCCGCATGCCATGCAGCTCGCTGAGGCGCCCACAGGGGTGGTGGGCTGCCCACTGAGTCGTGGGTCGCGGGCGAGTCCTTCTTGCTGGCCGAGAGGAGGCAGGCTGCCCGGCTGACTTGGCCGACATCTGGTGTTCGAGTAGCCTTGAGCCTCTGGGCACGTGGGAGACCCACGCTGGCCGCCTGACCTGAGGTGGGAGTTGGGTGCAGAAGGGTGAGCCTCGAGGTGGCAAAGCCCAGAGCTCGCCACCCGCCTAGCAAAGACGTCAGCCGCCTTCCAGAGCCTCAAGACTGCAGAGCTCCTGCCACCGTGAGCGGCCCTCGAGTTCACCTGCCCGGCGGGTGTACGGCGCCACGGCTGGCGCGTGGTTGGAGGCCCTTGCTGCCGACCGCGCCTGCCGCGGCGTGAGAGCTGGTGAAGCCTGTCCGCGCCACCCGCGGACCGCGAGCTGCCTGGGGCATGTGGTCGCCCGAGGCGAGCGGCTCGCGTGGGTGCCACCGCCGTGGACTGGGTTGCCCGCCTGTCGCGGACATGATGATGACGATGCGACGGGACACGGCGGCGAAGGTGGATCCTGCACACCCTACGGGCGCCAAATGTCGATTCGGGTTCCGGACCCTTGAGGTTCGAACACTAGGGTGCTCGCGGAGATCTCGCCCTCTACCTACTGCACCCGCCGCCCGCTAGGATCTAAAACTACGAAGGAACAACACAAGAGACGCAAAGGTTTATACTAGTTCAGCCACCATTGTGGTGTAATACCCTACTCTAGTTTGTGGCGTGGTGGATTGCCTCTTGGGCTGATGGTGATGAACAATACAAGGAAGAACAGCCTCATGAGGGTCTGCTTGGTGGGGCGATGAACTGCTTGGAGGAGTTCGTCGCTCTCTCTCTCTCTCTCTCTCTCTCTCTCTCTAGATTGCTTGACCTCTAGCTCTATTCTCGGATCCGGATCTCTACCCGTGGGAGGCTAGTCCTATTTATAGGCAGAGGCCTGGGCCTCTTCCCAAATATTGAGCGGAAGGGCGCCAACAATTGGCCATTTTGAAGGGAACATCCTGGTACACTTATCTTGACTAAAGTTGGTCCTCGCCGTCAAAGGCTCGTGGTGACGCATGCTTGGGCTCCACAATGACTTCCTTCCCTGCCGCTGGGCTGGTCTTGGTCTTGTTGCATCAAATGGATGCCTTTGCTTGATGCGCTCGCTATGCTTGCTCCTTTGCACCAAAGAGAAAGGAGGACACTCGCGCAGTGGCGCCTCGCTTGGAGCCCTTGGTCGTCATGGTTATGCGCCATGGGCACCTCGTGAGGTACCCCGGCTTGATCTCTCCGCCTCGCGAGCTGTACTGATGAGGCCGTGCTCGAGGAAGCTCCCTATCGTCCGCCCCACGAGGCTTGGCCCTTTGTAGGGTCTTGAGCTTGTGTTGATGAAGATGGGCCGGCTGGCCCCCTTTGAGCCACACGCCGCAGGCTGCAGTGCAAGTCCGGGGACCCCTGCTCCTGTAATGCCG